>NW_010729108.1:3325584-3353542 GCF_000365185.1 Nelumbo nucifera
TTTGGATCCTTCCTTGGGTGTGAACACCTTCGTTGGGGGATACTATTTCTCTGTATCAGGTATAATCCTCTCCTACTCCTTTTGGTTCAGATCTAGTTCAGTTTATGGTTCAAGAATGATCATTGAAAATATGATTTTCTAAATAGGGAATGTGATTCCCAGTTGAAGGGAGAGAAAAATTTTTGAAATTCACCCCCTTATTCCGCAACCTTTGGGCGTCTATACGATGGATCTCTCATCCCTTCACTTGCATGGCTCGCATGCACTGCACTAGGTCTTCCAACTGATTCTGGTTGGTCACTGGGGGCACGACCGAAGGTTCAGCAAAGGTCACTCCAACCGTGAAAGGGAGTGGAGCGTTCACGGGTGCCACAGTGAGAGGCACGTTCAAGCTGGGATCCTGTCCACAGAGAGGGGAACGGTGAACTGTTTGATACAGACAGTGGAAAGCTGGGGTTGCTCTCCAGAAGCGTTCTGGTTGGAACCACGCCCAACATTGCTGGAGGAGGCCATGAATGCTAAGTTCTCAAAGGGAAGATGTAGAAACTTAGAGGAAGGCTTTTTCGAAGCGTTTCCCACAGACGACGCCAAATGATGCAGCACAATCCGGGCACTCCTAGCTGGCAGCTGACTGGCTCCATGCTGGCGACGGACGGTACCTGAGAAGAAGACGGTGAAGGATTCCCAGGGGACTTGCCCAGTGGGAATACTCTGATGCTTAAGTTAGAACACTGGAAAAAGCAGTAAAAAGTGCAAAGAAGGCTAAGAGTTTAGGTCGCGCTAGATCACTGAGTTAGCTCGAGAGAAAGTTCGAGATATTCAGGATAAGATACTCAAGATATTCGAGAGAGCCCTTCCCTTCGACTAGGGGGCTCTTATATATGAGCGTTCTTGTCAAATCGAGCGTAACTGCCACTGGACCTCTGTCGCAGCCGTTACCTGCTAGGACTGCACAGGTAACCGTTGCAGAGTACTACCCAATCGGATGAGTGACACGTCCCGGAAGGACAGAAACGCCACCATCTGTCGAGAGACGTGGGCGCAGTCTTGTCGGGCTGGCGGGGACTGCGCCGTCGGTCAAGAGACGTAGCGCAGTCTGACAGGTACGGTCTTGTTAGATAGAAGCTTCCTGAAGACATTGCGTCACTTAGCAGCGAGCTGCCTTGTATCCTGTCGCAAGGTACCTTGTAGCGAGCTCCTAAGGGTAGTGCGAGGTGATTCCTCTTGAAGTGGCCCTTGAGGCAGTTTTTCTGTCTAAGTATTGGAGCGAGCTGGTTATCCTAGCTCGTGAGCTGGGATGGACTTGCCTTGGAGTATTCCCTTTTAATACATCGGGGGTCCTCGAGCTCGCGCTATAGCGAGCTGTCCTGCGGGCTCATTACTTAGTCGCAATGAGGCTGTTGTGCTGAGCTATTACTTGTGCTGAGTTATGTCCACGTGTCACCTTCTCGAGGGGTCGGGTCAAATCGCCCTCCATCACTAACCCTGAGAATTCATCCAATTTAGTGCCTAGGGCAGGATAAATAGACAACCGGATTAACACTCTTGGTGCATTCAGCTCGCCCAAGGCCCAATTTGTTTGTGAGGTTTTAATACCAATATATAATACTCATTCCAAACTGAGCCTAATGCAATTTTATTTATACTGCTGAAAAGTAAGAGATTGCAGATAAAGTTGAATGCAAATTCTGGTTTATATTTTGTGTTAAATTTTACTTTGTTTTATTTGTTTGTATTGCAAATGTAGTAAAATGAAATTTGAAGCAAGGTTAAAAAATAAAAAATAAAAAAAGAACCAGAATTTGCACTTCCATACAAATTTCTGTATTAGGTGCAAATGAAATTGCATTGCAAAAGCATCATATATTTAACCCGCGGATTCCACCCATATCGTCTTGTCCTCTGTCCTCAGTATTCATGCCCATTTTGTCTTTTATATTGGGCAGTCTTGGACCTTCAAAGGGGTAGGGACCCTGTGGGGTTTGGCACAAGACCTTCTGAATTGGACATATTTCAATAGTTGTGCAACTCATTTTGTGGGCCCCCAAATTGCAATGCTTACAGATTAGCAGTCCAACAGGTACTCCACTCCCCCCATTCCTTGGATCACTTTTATAAACTTCACCTCTATGTACAAACCTCAAATCAGCTCCCCACAACGTCCCACAACACATCCCGCCGTGTATTAGAAATATCTCCTGAGATGGTACCATTATTTCTGATATTATTATAGATGTTTTTAATACACTGCGGGATGTATTGTGGGACGTTGTGGGGGTTGATTTGATCTCCATTTGTACTGCTCTGTCCTAATCCTGCCTTAATTACCCTGCAACAACTTCTCTTCAGTTTGAAAGCGAAATTGTTTGCTTTAAACATCGCCTTTCTCTGGATTATGCAAAAAGGAAAAGACAGTGGGGACATTTGGTGTGGGCCTTTATGGTGATTTCCCCATTTTATGAAAGATATTACAGCCCTAAAAAGACCATCAGACAGATAGCCATCCCCATTGTCAAGGAATTTCATTGCTCATTAGCTAATACAAACCATAGCCGAAATTTAAGAAAATAAATCTAGCCCACTCCCTAAAACATGAGATTAACCCCAAGTAAGGTTATTTCCATGAGCAACCAGACAAACATATGTTAGGATATATTCAAGATAATAGATCATCCATCTAAAGAAATAGAAAATAGTAGGTATATGTACCAATATTCAATCCAAGGCTCTGGAAACAGGTTATCAGTTATACCAAACAGCTCTATATCATTTAGTTTTGTCGTCTCCTTTATATCTAAATCTATATTTATATCTATATCTGTACCTATACTTTTATAAAAAGTGGGGGTGAGGTATTTGGCTTCTGGATTTTTTCTTGACTAAAATACTTCCTATATTTGAATTTGGTCCCTCTTTATTATAATGCAGAAAACATAATTTGAGATACTATTTTTAAATTCATTTAATTCCCTCTTATTAAGTTTTATATTTAATGTTTAACTCTTTCTCTCTCTCTATACCCTATATTTAAGGTATACTAAATAAAGAGTTTTATGGAATTTTTTGACTGAAATACCCATACTTTTAAATTTGGACCCTTTTTTAATTCTGTGGGTAAAAATATAATTTGAACTATCACTTTTCAATTCATTTAATTCCCTCTCATTAAGTCCTATATTCAAGGGTCATTTATTAAAATACCTTCTATAGTTCCACATATATACTAAAGCCTATACTAATAAGAGAATGCTGAACAAAATACCCTATTTTTTAATTTGGTTCCTCTCTAATTATGAGAGTAAAAAATGTAACTTGAACTACTAATTTACCTCATTCAATTCCCTCTCATTAAGTCTTATAGTTAAGGTATTAACTTTAATTCCCTCTCATTGAATCTTATTCTTGACTAAAATATCACTATTTTTTAATTTGATTTTTCTCTAAGGTTGTGTTTGTTTTGAAGGAAAAAGTATGAAAAGGTAGGAAAACCTTTACAAACCTTTTATAGGTTTCTCTACTTTTCCCTTTCTTTCCCTACCTTTTCCTTCAAATCAAACATAATCTAATTGTTAGGGCAAAAAACATAATTTGAACTATTACTTTTACCTCGTTCATTTCCCTCTCATTAAGTCTTATATTTAAGATATTAACTCTCATTCTCTTTCATTGAGTCCTATATTTAAGTTATTTTTTCCTTATTACGTAAGCAATCCAACCATCTTGGCTAAATGGGTCAGCTCATGATGTAATAATTAAATGATAAAACTTTTAAAATAGAAATAAACACAAAAAAAGGGCACATCTCTAATATCAATAAAGAAAAATAAGTGTGATAAACAATAATTGCTTTTATTTATGAAGGAAATGAAATGCATAATATAAAACAAACCCCAAAATTAATTTTTTTTCCTATGTGGTGGTGGGTTAATAGTTCAATCCTTGATTAGGGATGCAAATGGATAGGATCGGATTCGAATCAGGGTATTATTTGAATCCAATCCGACACCGTTTACATTGGATCTGATCCGGTTCGAAGATCCAAACAGATCTGATAGGACTCGGTTTGAATTCAAATCCTATCGGTAAGTCAGATCTGATCCAATCCGACTTGTTTTCTTTAAAAATCAATAGATTATTAAAACAAAAATAAAATATACTAATTTAAATATAAAGTAAAAACAAAAAATACAAGTATTTTTAAATTATGTTCATCATATATATATACATATTTTTTATAAAAAATAAATAATATAACAAATTTATAAAAATATAATATAAAAAAATAAATGTTTTTTTTTGTTTGGTGGGGGTCAGTGGTTCAACCATTTAGGTCAAGTGTATCAAATCTTGGTGTCAAAATTAAATAATGAAAGTTAGAAGGAGAAAAACACAAAAATTATAAAAAAAAAAGTATATAGAGATTTTGTAGAAAATATTTGGACACATCTCTAATATCATGTATTCATCAATCATCGTATTAAACAAAAATAAGTGTGATAAATAAATTTTTTTTATACATAGAAAAAAACTTAAAAAAAAAATTGAAAACATATTATTACTATGATCATTATCTAAAATTTCCATGTAAAAGCATATATACATTTGCTAGTGATTTTACAAATACATTGATCATTGTATATCTAATACTTTTTATAAATTTATCATCGATTTCCTTAACCAGAAAAATACTTTTAGAAGATATTGGCCAATTGTATTTCTGAGTTTGGACAGACCTTGTTCGAACAAAAAAAATACCATAATTTCTTTAAACAAGTTATATCGGAAAAAAAGCCATATCAATAAAAAAGAAAAAAACAATTGGCGGAATGAATTATTTTTTCTGCCAGCAAACCAGTTCCTTGATTCGGATATATAAAACTAAGGGTGTTAATGGACCGATTTTGGATTAGACCTCGTCCAGTCTAAAATCAATTTGGACGGATTGGACGGACCAACAAGACATATTGGATTCGACCAATCCAGTCCAAAATATTTATTAGATTGGATTGGACCTGGTTTGTCCATAATAAATTTATATTGGATTGGGTTGGATTAAGTCAATATCTGGTCCATTGAAATAAGATAAGAATATAGGTGTCAATCGATCAGATTTGGGTTGAAACCAATCTAAATCAAAACGAATTTGAACAGATTGGATGGTTCAGACATTGAACTGGACCGGTTCAAAATGGTCCAAAATATTCATTGGACTGGATTGGACCTGGTCCATTTATAATGGGCTCACATTGGACTGGATCGGATTGGATCAAATCCAATCCAATTGACACCCCTATATAAAACAATAACCTCAATCCCCTTATTCCTCTAACATAATCTCAATTTGTTTTCTAAAGTTACCAATTTCCCCCTTTGTTTTTTGTTTAGGCATTTTCTAGACCAATTTTAGGTTGCATTTGATACCATTGTTGTTTATAATTAAAACGTTTTGAGTTGCTGAATACAAATCTATGAGATACATGTGTTATTAACATAACATGCGAGAATTACTTTAGCTAGAATGATTAGACTTCACCCCTTTAAGCAAGAAACACTAATTTAAAGTTTTTAGAATCAACCTCCAAGACATTCATCTCCAAGATATGCCTTTTTAACCATAACTAACCTTCAATAACAATTGTATGCCGATTTATATTGATCAACTAATGGTTTCAGGCAATGTTTTAAAAAATGACCCAGAAACGGAACCATTTTGGCCACTGGTTTCCGGGTCGACGGTCAGACCGTCTGGTTCTAATAGACAGTCCGTTCTGACAAACAAATTTAAAAAATGAAAAAACAATTAAAAATAAAAAATGGTCAAAAGCCATTGAACAGATTAACGGTTTGACCACCCGGGTCAATGGATTGTTAAAATTTTCAACGGTTTTTAACCAAAAACCAGATTTGGGGTAAAACGAAACCAATTGCCTGAATGATTCCCGGGCCGAACAGTTCAACCATCTAAATTAACGACAATTTGAAAACCTTAATTTCAGGTAAAAAACAACAATGATACCAAACACAAGCTAAGTTTGCGTACACCCAAAATCATATGAAATGAAAACCTCATAAGTGGGTGAGTAAAGCCTAATCTAACTCTCAATTATTGCTCCATCCTCCAGGTGTTTGACAGAATTTCTACAAATTTCCTCCCTACTTCTCTCTGGTTTGTCTCCATCCGGCCACCTTTCCTTTTCTGATAAGATAATTACAAGCCCGTAAATCTTGCCGAACATGCTAATTAAAACTGGGTACTGGGGTTTAATTAAAAGTGCGCCTCACAACAATCTTAGAGGCACACTCCCACTGTATATTTGGAATACATAATATTTGATTCTCTGCAGGCGTTAGAAACTGATCAACCCAATATTCCGATTGCCATCGGACCGGCCTTGGCTCAAGCAAAGGCCGGAAAATTAGAACCGTCTTTATTTATTGTACCCTCTCTATATATATTAATCACTGTTTTATTAGGTTCAGTAGGCAGACTTTAAGTCTGAAATCAAAGAGGTTGTCTGGTCCTTCTTCAATCCACTCCCATTGTCCGGTCCAGACGGTATTTAATTAAAAGGTCTAGGAATTAAGGCCTGGTTCCTTTTGTGATTCCTAGGCTGTATTTGGAAGTGATGCAAATATATAGTATATAAAACGGTTTATATAAATTGTAAAGTTAGATTAGTTTTGTACTGACAAGTTTATCTTTTTAAAATTTTAACTGTAATGGATGTAAACATAAATTCTAATAAAGTATGTTTTTTATTTTTGTCTTATCAAAAGCCCACTTAAATGCAAATTTATTTATTTTTTATCGATGTACTTTTACATCTTATTATCAATGTGAATATGCATTGAAAAATGAATTTTTTGTCATTTATCAATGCATAAATGTAATGTTGCCAAACATAAGCAAAAGTGAACTAGAGTGCAAATTTACCTTAAACCGGAATTTACACTACATTTGCATCATTTCCAAACGCAGCCTTAAGGAAATGTTGCCAGGATACTCATAAATATAACATTCAGTCGGACGAAATATTACCTAATAATGCACAAAAATTCCTACAATTTGAGTTTTCGATGGATGGATAAATTGCTTACCCACCCTCTAGTCCATAAAAAAAGTTCTGTAGTGAAGATCAGATTCATTCATCAAAATATTTTCAACCACTTGCAACTGTGTGCATTAGGAATATGTTAAAAACATGCAGTAAGAAAATATTTTCAATACACATTGCAAGTGACTGTGAGGATGGTATGAGCACGGCCTTGTAAGAAAGAATTGAATAGGGTGACATAATGCTAGATTATTACAATTCTGTGGGATTCACCCACTTACACCATTGTGATCCCATCTTACAATAAGGGGGTTTTTATCGTTCAGTCCATCTCTAAAATCCCAATTCCATCCTACAGTTGAGGGTAGGTGCCAGCTTAAAATTGATGCCAATTTATAAGTGGATATGGATATTATAGATGAAATTGTTTATAAATTGTTATAGGTATGCAGTTCGAACCTTAATTCTGACGTTGGGTGCAGGCTAAAAATCCAACAAGGTTATGTCATCCATTGAGACCTGCAAATTTTGCCAAACCAATTTGACTCTCGTTGTTGGATGGTTGGATGGCCGATGGACCGACGGTATGATCGCAGTAGCAAAGTGTACAACAATCGTATTCTTGGGTGACAGGTGACAGGACAAGAACCAGCCGACGGTGGTTAGAACTTAGACGTTCCAGTCAATTATTGTGGTCGGTCTACCACTATGACTAGGGTACTAAGTACAAATTCGTTGTTGGGTAGTAAGTCGGTTTGGCATATGTATGCCACGTGTACATCAAAGATAGAATCGATCACTGCTCAGTGTAACGCTTGCCACCTGTCCTATACAGACAGAAGGGATCTCAGTGAGGGTATTTTAGACATTTTCGAAGACATTTGAGACTTGAGAGTAAGATAAAAGGAACATGGGGCTAATAACTTGTTGGATTGGACCAACCACACCCACATTACTACTTTGGCGTTGAGTGGAATTGACCCATCGTCTTTCTTCTCCCATTTTTCTATGGGCCCAACTCCCGCCTATATAGAAAATGACTTTGATTTTACCGAAGGAAGAAAGGCCGGAGCCCAACTCAATTTTCCAAGGCTATTTCCTGATGGCATTCTCTGTTTGTCCTTTTGCCAAAGCCGTTGGATGGAGCAAACGGGGATAAAAGATTCCATTTCAATAGTGACCGTACATGAGGCCCTATTACCTTATTTGTCGAATCTTGATTATATAATGTTAGTTTAGAGCAATACTTGGGTCCAAGGGTGTCAATGGACCGGTTTTGGATTGGATTTCGTCCAGTCCAAAATCAATTTGGACGGATTAGACGAACTAACAAAACATATTGGATTAGACCATTTTGATCCAAAATATTTATTAGATTAGATTGGACATGGTTCGTTCGAAACAAATTTATATTAGATTGGGTTGGATTAAGCCAATATCTGGTCCATTGATATAAGATAAGAATATATGTGTCAATGGACCGAGTTTGGATTGAAATCAATCTAAATCAAAATGAATTTGAACAGATTGGATGGTCCAGACATTGAATTGGACTGGTCCAAAACATTTATTGGATTGGATTGGACTTGGTCTATTTATAATGGATTCACATTGGATTGGATCGGATTGGACCAAATCCAGTCCAATTGACACCCCTACTACTTGGCTCCTACTATATTAGAGGACATCTTTCTTATCAACTCCTAATTTTTAGATTTAAGACTAAACCCTAAAATCTAAACTTAAAATCCTTAAACCCTTAACCCTATCAATCGAGGGCTGGCTCATTAGTGTGTTAGCTTGTTTGTTTCAACATTGATGTTCATTAGTTTGTTAGCTGGTTTGTTTCAACATTGATGCAGAATCAAATCCTGCGACCAGCACTTAGGAGAAAAAAGGAATTAGGAGAAAGCTGTTAATGATACATAGCACCTAATACCAAAAACAAAAACCCTAAACCCTAAAATATAAATTCTAATACTTTAAACCATTAAGCCCTAAACCTTGAATTTAGGGCCGATTTGATTCATATGAATATGGGTTTGGAATTAACCATTCTTTCCAACTATTTAGTTGGGCAGAATTGAAATTCCATTCCCATTTCTAATGGAATGGCATTTACCATATATCATATAGGATTAATAGTTGCACAGATGCATTTACCGTGCATTGTTACACTAGTTATATAAAGCCCGAGGGATATTTTGACTCATCAAATCGAATTCATTCATTTTCCTTCCTCTCACTCCCATAAACACACTGTTTCAAAGGAAAGTACTTTTTCTCTAATCATTTGACACGCATAGAAAAATCGTTTTCTGGAATCATACACGTGCTTCTTCTGTTTTTAATTTTTTTCCGAGTCATTTATTTATCATGCTACATGATATCAGCTTCAAGGAGAAAATATGAGTGACTTAGAAGCTACTCTACCTCCTCCATCAATAGCTAAAAGCAGGAAGGCAATCTCGGCCTTATTGGTGGTGCAAATGAATTGTCCCAACAGTTAGTGGGGACGGAAAAAGCAACGCATATGGAAAAATGCTTTTCTCCGGTCCTCCGGCCTCCATAGGAGATGACGAGTGACGACAAGCCATCCTGATTCCTGCCCGACTGTTTTTATTATGGCGCATGTTTGGCTTTTGGACTCAACAATTTCCATGTGGAGTGAAAGCGCGCTTGGATCCAAACGTTGGACGCCTTTTTCTGCCAGCCTTCATTTTTTTTTCGACCGTCAATCACGTGATCAGCTTCTAATGAGCGTAGTCATCATGCATGCCTTATTGCGTTACAACGCTAATCACTGAGGGTGTTTAATTTTGGGTAGTGTTTGAGAACGACGCTCATTTATGAGAAATCGGTGCCACGTTAAAGTCATATTAGCGATTTCAAAATCGTCCATTATTTTTCTGTTTGATTGGCAGATCTTTTCAGTTTGATTTTGATTTTTTTGGATGATATGGACTTTCATATGGATAAGAGAGATAGTTTTCGTAAATCACTACTGGTAATCACTATCAAATAAATTCTTAACTGGTTTCTTAGAAATTGGATGACATGGCAATGGTAACAATGGTATCAAATGAGCAATTTCTCTGATTTATGAGAAATCATTGATCTTAGAAATTAGTGATTTTTGAAAAATCTCATATTTATTATGTTTCATTTGTTTGGTTAAGCTGATCAAGGATTTCACATGGCTATTTCTGCGGCCGCTCCCTTCTCAGGCCACGTTGATGGCACACGTAACGGAAGAATATGACTAAGAAAGAGTGTCCTGCATGGACACAGAAGAGAGCTCAGCTGGAGAAGAAGAAACCTCTTGAAGACCCTGGCAGACGCCCTCATTTCGACAACCTCGGAAGACCTATCCATCTATGACACAGACGCTCAACTATAAATAGGTATTCTCTGCTCGAGGTAAGGGATTTCTAGAATTGCACTCTCTGAATACCTCTTTGCACTATCTTTTTGGCTTGGACCATTGCTATTTCAAATTGCTCATCCCGACTGCATCCTTCTTTACCCTATTGACTTGAGCGTCGGAGTACCTACACGGGAAACAACCCCTCGGGCCTTTGACCTTTCTCTTGGTTGCAAATATCGATGCGTGGCTTCGACTTTCCACCTCAACCCCATCTAGTTGACAAGACTATCCGATTGTATCCTCGGTTCGGAACACCTCGGATCACTACCAAATAAATTCTTAACTGGTTTCTTAGAAATCGACTGACATGGCAACCATGGTATCAAATGAGCAATTTCTCTGATTTATGAGAAATCACTAATCTTAGAAATTAGTGATTTTTGAAAAATCTCATATTTCTTATGCTTCATTGACCTTTTCAATCCACTATTTACCTAGTTGGTTGAATCGTCCAAATCATCAATTGGCCATGATTTCGGGACTAGTTCTCTTAAAACCCGATGGTTAGTCAAAATTCGTATGACCTAAGCAATTGAATTGTTGATTCATTTGACTTGATGACCATGTTGTGGGTGCATACTTTATGCAAACTTCCGAAGTCCATAACTTTAAGCTCGGATGTTTGATTAGGATTTTTTTTTTTTTTTTTTTTGATTTTGGTTAACTTTCATGACCTGTGTGTCCCAAGGTGCCTTATCCCACTATTTTCATGAAAAGAAAATCTTTTGATCTCAAAATGCAAAATTTAACATATTTACAAATAAAAAAATTAAAAATAGAAGTAATAATACATATATTAAATGTATAGTATATTATATACATTATTTATTAATAAAATATGTATTATACATACACACATAGATACTAGAAAAACTTACATCCAATCAACTTGCATCATAAAAGAGGTGACCAATTAGTTGTTCATCACTATTCGCAGGGTAATTTATGATGATATAGCACAGTTTGACCTATTTGACCTGAATGATTGAATTGATAACCCACAACCCAAAGAAAAAACATTGCTACAACTCTATATCAATGCCGCCAAGGTATCTAAATTAATTAGATTATATATATATATTATTAATAAATTTAATTTAATTATTACCATACAGCACACAACGAGTACTAAACAAAAATTATTGAATGAACCGGATAGAGTTGCAAAAATCGGGAAATTTATACACACAAGAATTAGATATCAATCTTTAATCCAAAAACTTAAGGAATTAGGTTGTAGATCAATCTGCATCTCTTTTCTTCTTTTAATGTGGATTCGTTACCTTATATACTCATACTTCAATCCTAACAAAAAAATATTTTGACCAACATATAATCAACCAAATGATGACCTAAAGGCTCTATGTGATAAAACAGTAACAACAGATGAGGACGATCCTTGAGAACTTTGATAGCTGTTAAAAAGTCGCGGAGTCAGAGTCCAGATCCGCCTTTAATTTCTGTACTTAAAAACTAAAAAGTCTCTGTAAAACAGACCCATCCTCAATCCCAATTTGTGTGAAAGACAAAGCACATATATACCACGCTTCGTCACCCACCCCAATCACATTTATTTTAAATGATTTTTCTTCCGTATCCATTTTCAATTCCCACCAATGTTTTTAAAATCGACCCAGAATTCGAACCAGAACCACTTTCGCCCTTGCATTTTGAGTCAGCAGTTCGATCTTTCGGCCCGGATGGATGGCCTATTTTAATTTTAAAAATAATAAAAAAAATGGTCAAATATTATTATTTAGATAAAACGAATTAATGATTCGATTACCTAGATCAACAGATAATTAACTAAGTTAATGGCTTTTGTCAGGGAACAATTCAAAGATAAAACAGAACTGAATACCTGAATGGTTATTAGACTAAACGGCTCGATCATTCGTGCCATGCACCACTAATAGCTTCCCCTTTGATCCTTTTTCCTCAATATGTTGATTGTAAGATTTGATTCTGCATCAATACTAAAACAAACCAATTAAACCACTTCTCGATTGGTTCTTTTACTTAGAATTAGGCTTTGAATTGAATGCTATATACGGGGAAGAAGGGAATCAAATTCTAATAATGAGCAATCCTTCTATTGGTGGATGCATGTATCAAATTCTGTGAACAAATTCCGTGGTAGTAGCAATGAGCTAGTACTTACTACTAGCAAGGCTCCGAGCTACTCGCTCAGTCGCTCGTCACTGTCTGTTCTCGTGTCAGTAGTTGGTTCTTAAAGATTCTCTCTCTTTAAAACAAAAATAAATAAAGAAAGGAATCCTAGGATTCCGTACCATCGATTGCTTAGCTTAGCAGTTAGCACAAGGGCAAAAACAAATATACAATGCCCGTCACATCCCCCCCTCCTCTCTCTCTCTCTCTCTCTGATTCTTTTGTTTTTTTGAAAATTTGAAATTGAAAACGACATAAAAAATACCCTCCAATAGTCCAACTGAGTGGCGCATGCCAACGGATTGACATGAGAACCGCAAACCACTAATTTGCCTACACGTGAAAGGAGTGAACCAAATCACTGGGACCGGTCGAAAACGATCCAGATTATTTTTTACCGGGTAAACCCGTCCGCTTCTGGTAGAAGTAAAACTGGCGTATCGGACTTTTTCTTTTTACTTTTTCGGCGCAGCATTTTTTCTTTTCTTTTTTTTTTTTTTATTTTTTCTCCCCGGCGATAATGAGCATTTGAGGAGGACAAAGAAACTCCCCATTTCGCACGGATATTAGGAATCACCGACCGGACTGAGAGTCTGAGACCGAGAGACGTCTGAATCTGGATTTCCCCTAGTTCAAATTTAGCGATCCAAATTTACCCCAGGACTCAAACATCAGAAAATCATTTCAGTTGTGTTTCTTGGCGACAAAAGCTGGCCCCCCCCGGTCCGTATACTTTTTCCTCTTCTATTTTCTTCTTTTAAAACTCGAAGGCTGCTATCTTTCCAATTGCCCTGCTCCAATCGTGATTCGTGAACCTTGTTCATTATAAAGGGTATTTTGGTACTTTCGTACCAAACTTGGATGTTGGGACTATAATATTAAGGTAGTACTGAATCGGAGCGACGGTAGGAAATCTAAGGTGGGGCCCTTTGGATAATCCAATGGCCATGGGAGGGCAGTCTCACGTAGGATCGATATACGAAGAAAGAAAGGGAGGGCAAGGATATGGAGAACAGCCAGAAAGAGCGGCGATCCACGCGGTGTTGGTGGGCAATCACGAATTATTAAGAAAGAAAAGGTAATCGCAGGTGAGAGAGCGGGTATAGTAACCTTGTAAATTAGTCAAGACGTGGGGGCCAGTGAGCCAGTCTTCCAAAAGAATTACAAAAGTAAAACAGAAAGGTGGCGGTTTCGTGAGAATTCCGTTTTTTTGGTGGGACGAAGATTCAAATCTCTCTCTTTTTTTTGGGTAATTGCTGAAACTTTCCTTGAAGTTTCATAATTGTAAATATCTCCCCTAAAAAATTCCAAAATATCTATGCTTTATTATTTGATTAAAACTTGAAAATGTTTATTATTCAAATTTTATCGCTAACACAAACTCTGAAATTGACTTATTTTTTAAATTTACCCTTTAAATTAATTGCTCAAAGATAAAATTACAATTTTAAGTTCTCTTTTTTTTTTATTATTTTCTCTATAAAACCAGTATGAATGTTTTGAACATTTTTGTAAAACTTATTAGAAGATTGTAATAGAAGGGTTAACTTACAAATGTGTCAACAAGTTTAGAGGACGTAATTGCAATTAATAAACTTCCGGGGAAGTTTTAGTAACATCAAAAATTTAAAGGGAGATAACTGTGGATGCCGTCGGAACTGGGCAGCCTCACGCACCAAGGACTCAGAGAGTGGTCGCTGGTGACTAGTCTTAAAACAGGGGCAGTTTACCGTAATTTTCAATGACATCGTTAAGTATATAACGTTTAAAAAGGGGGAAAATATGAAATATATATATATATATATATATATATATATATGAAGAAGTAATTGTTATTAAAAGATAAACCAGGAACTGTGGGGGCACCTGTTTCGCCCGTGGACGCTTTCAGCCTTCATTCAATGCTGTACCAATATCTCCCTCTTTTCTTCTCATTCAACCCTTCCTTGACTTGCTCCTCGTCCTCTGTAATTTCTTCTTCTTCCCTCCTCGTCTCCTCTTGCCCTCCTTCATCGTCTTTCCAGGTACCCTTTTAATTGTATTAAGGAAGAGTAACTTGTGAGAATATTATTTCAAACCGTTTCAGGTTGAACTTTCTTTTTATTCGTTTATAGGTAAAACCAGAAATGGAGTGTGTCGAAGCGAGGGCGTTGAAAACCAGTTTGTTGCCGGAGATGGCTTTGAAATCGAACCAACAAGTGTCTTGGGATGATGAGTGGTATGTTAATGGCGCAAATGGTGTTGCAGGGGATGATTTTTTTGTGGACGACCTTTTTGACTTCTCTAATGGGGATGTTGGAGGGGGGCTGGGGCTTTTTGAGGAAGTAGAAGAAGAAGAAGAAGAGGAAGAAGAGAAAGATTGTGCCTCTGTTTCTTCTCAAGAACAAGGGGAAAACGATAACTGCAACTCTATCGCTTTTTCTGTGAAAGACGATTTTGGGTGTGTTCCCGGCAGTGAACTCAGCGTTCCGGTAAGCCGTTTCCCCGTTAAAATAACCGATAATAGAACCATTCTCTTTTTACTTTCCCTCTTTTCTTTCCGTTTTTCTGGATAAAAGTTTTAACTTGTCGAAGGAACTCATTTCAGACGGATGATTTAGCGAGCCTCGAATGGTTATCTCGTTTCGTGGAGGATTCTTTCTCAGGATTCCCGCTACCTTGCCCAGCCGGAAATCCAACGGACAAAACCCAAGGTGAGACGTTGAACCGGCCCGAACCGGAACCCGGAATAACACCACTTAAATTCCCGGTTTTCCAAACGCCGGTACCATGCAAGGCGAGAAGCAAACGTGCGAGAACCGGCGGAAGGGTTTGGTCCCTCGTGTCTCCTTTGCTCAGGGAGTCTTCTTCTTCTTCGTCGTCATCATCTTCTTCCTCTTCGTCGTCCTCTTCGACGTCATGTCTCATGTTGACCAACAGCGGCCAAAACCTGGAATTGTTCGACCATTCCTTAAAGCCGCCGGCGAAGAAGCAAAAGAAGAAGCCGGTTACAGAGACGGGTGGGCCCCAACCGCCTCGCAGGTGCAGCCATTGTCTTGTTCAGAAGACCCCACAGTGGAGAACCGGTCCGCTGGGGGCCAAGACCCTCTGTAACGCTTGTGGGGTTCGTTACAAGTCCGGTCGGCTCTTGCCGGAGTATAGACCGGCTTGTAGCCCTACGTTCTCGAGCGACGTTCACTCTAACAACCACCGCAAGGTTCTGGAGATGCGACGGAAGAAAGAGATGATGATAGGTGGGCCAGAATCCGGATTGGCTCCGGCGGTCCAGAGTTTCTGAAGCTTTAGACAGTAAGACAATCCGGTTCGAACCGTTTGGGTTCGAGTGTATATTTTCTGTAGTGGATGCTGATGCAGTAGGTGTTTAGCCATGTAACGGAATTTAGAATTGACAGTTTTTTCAAGTTAGTTTCCCTTTCATATTTTTAGTGGTTTTTACATAAATTTATTATTTGCGATTTTACTTACAGAGAAGATAAACGAGAAAACAGAGAAGAAAGATATCAGATAGTGTGTTATTATTATTTCCAATTCCACCAAATTATATTTTTAATTCCGCCAAATTATTTCCAAAGAGATTGCATTGTGGTCTTGGGTTTTGAAACCGTTGGGCCGTTTCTGGCTCTCGTTGAAAAGCCAAAGCATTCGTGAGTCGTGACAGACAGCGATAGAGGGAAGGAGTCAAAACTTTTCTAGTGAACTTGATAGACTTGAGCGACTTTAGGATCCCTAGGGTCCGTTTGGTTTGCATTTAAAATGGAGAATGCCATTCTGCCAGAAATATGAATGAGATTCTGATTCGACTCAACCAAACGGGTTATTCCAATTTTAATTTCAAATCCAGATCTCTATTCTCACAAACCAAACTGGTTCTTAGTTTATTTTTATTTTTAAATAAAAAATTCTAATTGTATTTTCAAATTTTTATAAAAAAATTTAATATTTTCATACAAATGATAATTCATACATAAATTATTTATTTATAACATCACGTGATTAGATGTAATGCCGCTCCCCTCCACGTGCTTCCCATTCATTTTAAAATTTTAGTCTCAACTCTCAACCATCATCGAACGCCACCAGGCGCACCAAATAAAATGAGAGAGAATTTAAATAATAAATAAACCAATTAAATGATGGAATCCCAAATCCCAATCTTATCCATCACTCAAATCACCTTCCATGCTACACTAGCTCTCAAAGTCAAGTCTCAACGTGACAATGTCTTCATCCAAATATCCACATCTGTAATGGGCCACACTATTCGTGCGTGGGCCTATGGGAATTGGGCGAGCATTACTATCAATGGGTTTCTTTTATTTTGAGCCGAATGCGTTGGTGAGCTGGTGATATATGTGCGGTTTGCTACTTTGCTTAGCTTGTAGGCTGGCTTATGTTGGCCGGGTAGCTTTGGTGGGTTCTTCTTGTACACGCACCACGCATAATGGGGTATGGGGAAGCAGAAGAAATAAAAAGAAGCTATGCCTATCCATTCAATGGACGGCACATGATTGCATGGTTTTAAAAAATACCCGGAAACGGAACTGTTATTGTCACCGGTTTCTGGGTCGACCGTTCAACCATCTCATTTGAATGGATGGTTCATTCAGACAGTAAAAATTTAAAAAATAAAAAAAATAATTAAAAATAAAAATGATTAAAAATCGTTGAATAGATCGACGGTTCGATCATCCGAGTCAACAAGTCATTAATTAATTCAACGGTTTTGATCAAGAATCGGGTTTGAGATAAAATAAAACCAGTTGTCTGAATGGTTCCTGGGCCAAACAGTCTGACCGTCCAGGTCAATAGCAATTCAAAAACAATGCATGGTTGTATTTAAGCCTTCATTTGGGAAGAGTGCTCAATGCATGTACTCGTGTTTGGTAAGAATGCATGTATTATTGTTATTTTTTTTTTTGATAGATTGGGACATAATTAGCACCAGCGAGGGCGAGCCCTATCAGCAGCATCCAAAAATTAAAAAAAAAAAGAAAAAGAAAACAAAAAACCTAAAGTCTAGGATGAGCTCCTCTCAATCTTGACCTTTGTTGGTTAACCAGTTAACTGCACAATTTCCTTCTCTCTTATGATATGGGTGTAGAATGTATTTATGTATTAAAAATGATGGTTTTTACAAATTTCAAGACATATTTGCATCTAAAATGAGAGCAAATTTTGCATCTAAGGCTGTATTTGGTTGCAAAGTAAATAAATTTGTACTGATGCACAATTATGACAGTGCAAATGATTTGAGTGTAAATTCTGACAGATTTTTGTTTCAAAATTTAGCTTATTTTGTATGATTGCAGTGCAAATGAAGTAAATTAAGACATGAAACAGAATAAAGTAAAACACCCAAATAAAATGAAACGACAATTTGCATTCTTTTTAATTTGCACTCCCATACATTTGTATTAGTGTAAATAAAATTCCACTCCAACCAAACACTACATAAGGCTCAATTTGGAAGGAGTACAAATACAAATATGTAGAGTGCAAAACCTTGTATTTTGTATTATTTTGTATATATTTGTATTGTATATATTTATATTTATACTCTTTCCAAACTGAGCCTAAAAAACAGATGCAAACTTTGCACTTAAAGGAATATTTCAACACCAGGACTCACATTTGCACCCATTAGGACAAAAAATTGTTTGACAAAAAAATAAATTTATCAAGGTAAAACTAAACCAACTTTACATTTTACATGGATCAGAATGCATTCTACATATTTGTATTTACAATCTATTTGCTCTCTTTCCAAACAAAGTCTAAATATTTTTTGTAAAGTCAAAATCTTCAAAGTAACCTTGTGAAGCCTCTCCACAATATCACTTATCCCCTCGCCAATTTTTAAATCTTTCAGTCGCCGCTCTTTCTTGCTTTGGCCCTTAGGCTGTCGGCATTGTTTAACATTCCTCCGTATGTATATATACTTATATAAAACATTAGTAGGTTCCCGTTAGGTTCTGACCTCTGCTTTATTTTACCTTTCTTTGGTTAAGTAATGGTCGCTGCTTTAAATGATGAAAATGAAATGGGGGGAATGGGGAGGGGACATCATCTAACAAGTCCACTTCTGTAGTCATTTCATTCGTTATAAATTATAATTTATGCTTCTTTCTTTGTTTTAGAAAAAAAAAAAAAGAAATTGTATTGGACGGTGGGTGGGAATGGGTGAATGGTGATATTACTTATTAGGGGCTGGAGAAATCTATTGGGTCCTTTTTCTTTAGCTTAGTTTAATCTTGCTGGAAGCCTGGAAATTGCCTTGGTATTCAGATGCTTTGGATTGTGGCTGAAAGGGAAACATTAAAGACCCATTTGGTTTGTAGTGTGGAATCAAAATCGAAAATTAGAATCAATTGGAATGAGAATTTTATTTTCAAGGAAAGGAGAGGGAATGGCTATTCGTTCAGAGGAAAATAGAGGAAGGTCATTCCACTAAGAACGAAAGTGAGATTCTGATTCTACCCAATCAAAAAGTTAGAATCAAAATGATCCATTCGGATTTCGACTCCTGACCCCTATTCCCATGAAACCAAATGGGCCCTAATTGTTGGAAAACTGATGACAAGTTGGAATTATCAGCATTTTTTTAAGTATTGTTTGTGAATTGTGAATTTCATTTCTTATCTTAAAATCTTAAAAATCGTAGATTTTGATTCCTGTACCTGTATGCAGCAGTAGCAGTAGCAGTGACCAGTGAGGGGAGGTGAAGCGGAGAAATCGGGTTTCAGTTACGTGGAACAAAAGGATTCAGTACACACTACACTCCGTAAAAGTAGTAAAAAGCATCCTATTAGTGCAGTGTAGAGTACTGTTGAAGTGTCCACCTTAACTTTTTGACTTGGCCATATTGGAAATTATGTCACGTGCCTTGTCGGCTCCGAGCCTATTCCTATAATCTTTTTTTTTTTTTTTTTCTTGATAAGATAATCTTATTTAGGTGCATACATTCCCCTTTGTATGTGAATATGTGGGGCCACCTTTTTTGTTGAATGCGATACATTAATTATTCACAGAGAGAGAGAGAGAATTGATTTCACTATACATGAACAAACGACTGAGGTTTTAATGCTGTCTATTAATTAATGATCGAAAACTGAAATTGAGGATTTTTGCTTCTTGTCTGCGTGGAGGAGAGGCCAAGATTTGTAGTTCTGTAGTGTGCAATTGTGCTACGTGTCAGAGTTACATTTTCCCAGCAGTATTAAGTATTCGGTCGGATGAGCCCCCATTTGTGCTTTTGGCCTTTTGCTCTAGTGGCTGTGAAGTTGGAATAAACCTGCAGGGTATTATTTTACTTTGGCATTAGTGTTTTTTGTATAGTTAGAAATTAGAAATAAAAAAGGCCTTGTTTTTTTGCCATGTCAGCGGCTTATGTGGCCAATCCACTCTTTTTCTATCCATCTTGTGGAGTTTCATTTTGGGTCATTTATTGGAACACCTCCTATAATTTTATAGATTTATGTAAACTTATCATATAGTATGTATTTTACTAAAATACCCCTTATAATTTGTAACTTATTTATTTAATCGACCTTTCATTTTAAGAACTATTTGTTTTGCCATCTGAACATGATCACCTAAAGTAATTAAAAAATGTTCAAGGGCATGGACTCATGGTTGTTTATTCCAAAAGTACCCCTAAACTGAGTGAAAAATTTTAAGATTTTAGATCCATAATTGTTTATTCCAAAAGTACCTGTAACACTTTTTGTATAGAAACAAAATTGACCAAATAAAAAAAAATAGAATGATTGCCCATGTTTTACTAGGGACAAAAATGACATTTTTGTTTTTAATTTCTTTTGATTAAATTTATTTGAATGAATATTAGGATTAAAATTGTCATTTTCTATTTTCATCTAATGAAAAGTTGATTAAATAAATTGATTGTAAATTGTAAGAGATATTTTAATAAAATACAAATTATAAGATAAGTTTTAATAAATTAATAAAATTATAGAGAGTATTTTAATAAATGACCCTTTCTTTTTAGTATTGGCCCATGGAAAGCCTCCTCCAGCAGCCTCCCTGCTTTTCTGTACAATTTTTTAATGTTTTCAAATTGAAAATTAAAAAAAAAGAAAAAGAGAAGATGGAGGACAGAAGACATATCTTGTTTTGCCAGGTGTCAGATGCAGATATCCCAGCAAAACTAACTCTACTGGTAATGATGGAGCAACGTGGTCGAATTGTTTGGAGTATTATTGGTATATAACCTCAACCAGCTAACACACTAACTTGAAATCGATAGAGGGGACATTGGATCGTTGGACATCACGAACCAAAGCATTCAGTCTGTTGCTGTGCTGTGCATATTCTTGTTAATAAGGTTACTCCAACATCAGGAGGGCCTACACTCCTACAGCTACAGGCAGGAGCATTAACGCTGGTTTAGCTTTTTATTTTATCTTTTAATATACATTATTACGGCCATACGGTTGTGGGAATCATCAGGGCAAGGTCAAGATGCTATTGGGCTAGCTAGGGATGGATATCATGATTGCATCATGGTAGGAGGAGGTGGGGCCACCGATGTAATTGCATTTATTCAATAAATATTTTTTTGGGTAATATTTAATTAGATAAAAAGTCAATATTGACATGAATTTATTCCATTATGTTTAATAAATATTTTCCTCTTGTGAGCAAATTATTTATCTACTTAGGAGATCGTCTCATTTATCCTAAAAACTAATTTTATCAATGAAGCCTAGTATTTACTGAAAAAAGAATACCGCAAAGTTGGCCAATGCTAATCGCTTTTTTATTGATTAACTTTTCCCCTTTTTATTTCCTGCCTTATATTACACTTTTCAGGCCTTGTATACATAATATAGTACATGGTTTTTTCTTTTGGTTTGTATTAAGTTTTAATATGCACATATGGATGGCAATTTTTACCCTATCCGGCAGGTACCTACCCCTACTCATCTCAATGGGGCGTTTTTTTTTTTCTTTTTAACTTGAAAAATATATTTTAGGGTGGATATGGGTTTTGGGACTTTACAATCCATACATGTACGAATAAAGTATAGTATTAGGCTAAACCCGACCTTCCCCAACTTGTACATACTTGTAAGGCATGTAAACTTATGTATTAGGTATTAAATTTAATAATATTTTGAATTTTGTGAAATATAATTAATAGTTTATGTATTTTTACATGTTTTAATCAAATAATTATAAATTTTGATGCTTGGTCATATTATTTTATATGTTTATTACTTACACATAACAAAATATAATAAAAAAATTATATCTAGGAAAGTCACTCGAATTGATCCTTTTATTGTTTTCAGTAATTGCATATTAATTAGTGGATTTATGAATCAGGGATGGACTGTTCCACATCTATGAGTCACTTACATATCATGGCAATTTCTATTGTGATATATACATGAAATGAAGCAATGTTTTAAAAATTGATTTGGAATTAGAATCGTTTTGGCCACTGGTTTTTGGGTTGACAGCTTGATCATTCGGTTGGAATGGATGGTCTATTCTGACAAAAAAAATAACAAATAATTAAAATAAAATGGTCAAAAACCATTGAACGAGGCGATGGTTCAACTGCCTGGGTCAATAGATCGTTGACCAATTCAATAAATTTTGGCTAGGGATTGAATTTGGGGTAAAACAAAATCAGTTATATGGACAGTTCTCAGACTAAACGGTCCAACCGTTTAGATCAATGGCTGTTCGAAAACATTGGAATGAAGTAAAAAGGAGATCAAACAAAATGGTCATCTTTTCAATGGAAACACTAGCTTTTTCAGATAATTTTTATATTCCAATTATTCTGAAATAAAAGTAGATTACTTCACTTGCAAATTGTGAACAATGCGTATCCTCTTGTTGAAATTGTTATACTATTCCATAAATTCGGCTATTAGTTTTAAAGAATCCCAGCTGATTAAAAGAAACATAAAAACAATAAAATTAAATAATATTAATTGAAGGAAGCTATAGTATTGTACCAAGTGTTGGAATTTCTTAAAAATGGATTTTGGGGTGGGGACAGGTTTTGGGATTTTACAACCCATATATAGCTATGGGTAGGGTATTGGTATATTAGGCTAAGCATGACTCTCTCTGATTCAAGTATTGTTGGAAGGCATATAAACTTATGTACTAGGTGTTAAATGCATTAGTATTTTGAATTTTGTGTAAAGGATAATTGATAATTTATATATTTCTTACATGTTTAATAAAATAATTAGGAAATTTGATATTTGTTCATGCAATTTTACTTATTACTTATATATAATATGAAATTATAAGAAATTAGATGCAGGTTCTAAACCTCACCTGCCAATATGACCCATTGCACTTTCAAATGCAAGGAGGGTATAGTTGGGGACGGTTTTGCATTTTCATGTGCGAAGAAGGTTTGAATTCTGAAAATCCAACCTGTTACGGGTTTTGAGAAGGATACAGATTGGGAGGTCTAAGGAAACAGATAGGGTCTAGGATTTTCAAAACCCTCCCCTAAACCCACTCCATTGCTGTCATCTTAGAGGGAGGCTAACTTATGGGGAGAATGGAGATGGGGCTTTCACTAAGCTGCTTTGGGCTTTAAGCAAGATGGTCCATTTGAAAAGCCTATAAGCAATTTGTTTTTCATTAAAAATCAGGGTATATCTTTAATATCTGTATATTGTTTAACCAATTACATGAATTCAAATCTGCATTCCCACAGAACGCGCCCCACAAACATCTCACTGAACATCCCAACCGTGTATTAAATTTTTCCAATACACGCTGAGGTGTGCATGTGGGGCACACTCCGTGGGAGGCCAATGTGAACTCCAATTGCATGGCTTTTCTTCTGAAAGCTTTCTCCAAAGCATCTCAGCTAAAGTGACACTACCAAAACTTAAGCTCTTATAAAGAAGGCATTCTTCAGTAGGGGTGTCAATGGACCGGTTTTGAGTTGGATTCTGTTCAAATCAAAATCCATTTAAACGGATTGAATGGACCAATAAGACATATTTTTATTATGTAGGCTGTGTTTGGTTGCAATGCAAATAAATTTGCACTGATGCAAAATTATGACAGTGCAAATGATTTGAGTGTAATTCTGATCTATTTTTGTTTCAAATTTTAACTTATTTTATTTGATTTCAGTATAAATGAAGTGAATTAAGACATGAAAAAAAAATAAAATAAAACGCAAAACAAAATTAACCAAGAAATTGCATATTCTTTCTTTTCATTTACACTTCTATACATTTATACTAGTACAAATAAAATTGCACTGCAACCAAACACAGCGTTAAGGACATTTTCATCTGTTAAAATTCCGCTCAAAATCTGTCTTGTTGAACTTGAAGGAAGCTAACGAGGCTGCACCCGTCGCAGCATCAATGAGTTCCAATGGCTGTAGACATTAAAGACTTTAAAGTATCGTTATTGTCTCCGCCTTGGCAGCTAGAACAAATCCTCCAAAAAAAAAGGGTTAATTGCTTGGTTGACTGAAGGGGTAATCTCCATTTCCTTTGCTTTGTCTGTTAGTGAAGTGATAGTTTATGGTTGTTTTTTTATTTTTGGTCGATTCTACTTGATGTACTTTCTGTTTCTCTCTGAACAATCAAATTTGAACTTATGCATGGATAAATTAAAGCAAGTAGGCGAAGGACTATTTTGCCAATCAAGGTCACCATTCACCAAGCAAAGAACAAAGACAAACGGGTACAAAATTTGAAATGCTTGTTTCGGGGAGATTTTTCATTTTTGGTCTTCAGTGCCCCAAGTGTTGTTAAGGCTCAATTTGGAAGGAGTACAAATGTAAATATATAGAGTGCAAAACTATGTATTTTATATGTATTTGTACTGTATATTTTTGTATTTCTATTCCTTCCAAATTGAGCATTTACATATTTGTATTTGTACTTCTTTCAAACTGAACATAAAGTACATCCTATCCTTATTAGAAAGTATCCCTAATCTCCTTATACATGAAGCAAAAAGTTGGTATCACACTATTACTACTCTTGTTCTCTCTTTCCTGTCTTATTGTTTCATTAATAGGAATAGTTTGCATTGACATTGTAAAGTAGAACACAAGAAAGACTTGTTGGGTTGTCTCAGACTCTAAGTTCTTGGTGGAAGAGGAAACTTCGCTCTCAGGAGCCATTCTATTACTAGAGTTGGTTTATTCTGAGAGTGTTGATTGAATTGCATGGGGTGCATGGGACTATGGGAGTCAGGAACCCAACAGTTGAATGAACTCAGCATTCTTTGTCTTTTAGCAAGTTGAGACTTGAGAGTGGAATACTGTATAGGTCTATCAATGAACTGGGTTTGGATTGGACCCGTCTGAATCAAACCCAATCGAGATGGATTGGATGGACCAATATGACATTGAATTGGACCAATCTCAGATTTCATGGTCCAAGGTATTTATTGGATTGGACCTGGTCCATCCGTAATGGATTCATATTAGATTGGGTTGAATTGAACCAATATCTGAATCATTGATAGAAGATTAGAATACGGGTGTCAATGGACCAGATTTGGGTTGACACAAATCTAAATTAAAACTAATTTGAACAAGTTGGGAGATTCAGACATTGAATTGGACTGATTCAAAATGGTTCAGAGTATTCATTAGATTGGACCTGATTCATCTATAATGGACTCATATTGGACCGGATCAGATTAGGCTAAATCTGGTCCAATTGACACCTCTAACTGTATATACTATAAGAAAAAGGTGATTAAAACTGAGGATTTAAAGTGACTATTTCTTTTTGGAAACTAATTAAAACCCTGGTTCTTTGAACAGGCTACTGATTACTCCATTGCATGCTTACTAAAAAGCAAGTGCAATTGTACAAAAGCAAAATAAGAAAGGAGTGTTTGATAGGTAAGACTATAATAGGAATCGAAGGGTTTAGACCCACCAAGAATATTCTTATACATGACAATGGCAGCATATGAAAAGCTTACGCAAACGCAACCAAAACCAAGTAGTCCGGTGAAGTACAAATCTGAGGAGGATCATAAAGTGGGGAATTTTTATTGAGTTCAAATATTGCCTCCCATACCGTTCCACAGTGCATTTTCGTCCTGCATTAGGAATATCTTTGGATGATAACATTATCATTTCTGGTATTATCATCGAAAGATGTGGGGACTGATTTGATTTCATCATACGACACAAGCAAAATGGGTCTAAAGCATCCCATCTATACAACCAAGCTTTATCGCTAAAGTTGAAAAGAGTCCTTTGAATTCTGCTCAAGCAAGGGATACCAGATGCCTTGATGTTTTGTCCCTTTGATGTTGATCTGATCCCACACGAATATCTAGTTGTGTGCACTATTTTCAATTGTTACGCACGAATGGGTCCCACCACTAAAGCAGAAGTATAGCCTTCAGATTCCATCTTGATGGTTGATTCGTTCTGTATGACTTACTGGGCTTGGCCCAAGGCCCCAAGCACACAAACCTTTTATCAGAAAAAGGTTGAGTAAAGTGGCTTGGGCTGTATTAGGACCTAGATTCTGTCCAAGCCAGAAAACTAGAAAGCAATGCACTTGTGGGCATTATCTTGCATATATTTGGGGACTACTTCCTGTAAGGCGCATAGAAGGATCAAGGATGTAAGGGTGTCGATGGACCGGTTTTGGATTGGACCCCATCAGTCCAAAATCAATTTGGATGGATTGGACGGACCAAAAAGGTATAGTGGATTGGATCAATCCTGTCCAAAATATTTATTAGGTTGGACTGGACCTGATCTGTCCGTAATAAATCTATATTGGATTTGATTGGATTAAGCCAATATCTAATCCATTGATATAAGATAAGAATATAAGTGTCAATGGACCATGTTTGGGTTGAAACCAGTCTAAATTAAAATGAATTTGAATAAATTGGATGGTCTGAACATTGAATTGGACCGGTCCAAATGGTCCAAATTATTCATTTGATTGGATTGGACCTGGTCCATTAAATGGACCAGGTCCATTTGTAATAGACTCACATTGGACTGGATCGGGTTGGGCTAAATCCAGTCCATTTGACACCCTTATTAGGATGGTAGGATTAACAAATAGCCACATGTTACAAATTCAAAGGGTGCAATACTGGGTATGGATGACGCAATGGAGACTCGCTGGTTCTAAGGGTCCATTTGGTTTGCATCCGAAATTAGAATTGGAATGATATATTATCATATTCTGTTTGGTTTAGAGTTCATACAAGAATAAGAATGGGAATTGAAATCAGCAGGAATGAGATTTCATTTTCAAGGAAGGGGCAGAGAATAGTCATTCCCTCAAATGGGGGAATGCCATTCTAGTAGGAATAGGAATGGGATTCTGATTCCCACTCAACCAAACAGTTGGAATCGAAATAGTCCATTCCAATTCCGATTTGAGACCCATATTCCCGTGAACCAAGTGGGGCCTAAAATTTGTTAATAGGTTAAACATTCTAGGGACCATTCACATTAATTCCAGCAGTTACGACTATAATTTTTAAAACTGACCTGGCGACCGAACCGGTTAGGGGTCCGGTTACTGGGTCGAACGGGCCGATCATCCAATCCAAATGGTCGGCCCGTATTGACAAAAAAAATAAAAAATTTTAAAAAAGGATTAAAAAATGGTCAAAACCGTTTAAACGATTTGAACGATTAACCGGCCAGTTCAGCGGTTTACTGACCAAAATCAATGGTTTTGAGAAAAAAATGATTTTAGGGAAAAACGAAAACGGTTTTGAAAACCATGGTTACGACTACAAGATGCTGGATATGGAGACGTCTACATTATTGTGGTGATAGACCACATCTAGCCCTAGATAGATTAAAGATGTTTTAATTCAAAAAAAAAAAATTGCAGTGAAATTTCACTTGTACTGATGCAAAAAGAAGGGAGTACAGCAGTGCAAATTCTGTTTGAAGTAAAATAAAATCAGAAACAAAATCAAGATAAAAATCAATGTGTAAGTACATGGATTTAGCCCATGGAAAAGGACAGGAGCTCTGATCCCGCAATCTTCACGATGACACATGACGAAACTCTATTCATGAACCTTATGCCCTAAAATTAACAAACGAATAGACTTTCCTATTTGAAGAAAATCTCTTTTCTCACCTTCTATCAAGAAAAGTTGTCCTCTAAGATAGAGGAGATCGAAAACTCTCCTTAGGTATCCAATACCAATCCCTTACAAGAGCCTTGCTCGACTTTGTTGTTAGACAGTTTTGTATGCCCTTAGCTTCAATCAGAATGATGTACTTTATGAGTTTATTGTAAATGAATAAAAGTGCATATTTGATTCA
>NW_010729108.1:3354417-3424757 GCF_000365185.1 Nelumbo nucifera
GTAAGTGTTGGGCCCATAGAGCCCATTTGATGGGTTTCAGGGGGTGCACTATCCATAGCAGTGTATTCGGCCAGGCCTTGTGACAAAGGCTGGGCTGAACCCATGTGGCTGATGTGTAGATCAATGCTTGGGTCCCACGCCATACAAGGAAGCCCAACTGGACAGCAATTAGGAAGGTTAAGTGAGATCATAAACTTAATGGGCATAAAGCCTATTTCGAACTAGACTTATTTAATAAGTTAAATATGGACAAATTCTGAGATGGATCAGCAGATAGGATAGGGACTTAACCCTATCCACTCAGAGAGTCCAGATCTAAATGTGATTTGGATCTGGAAACCWYCTAATAAGATTWGGASAAGGTTGATCCAATCTGCAGATAAGATAAGGGTTTATCCTTATCACCTAAAGAGATGTTTTGATCCAAATCAGCAACTCGTAATTAGATTAGGAGCTGATCCTTTGGGGTTACAAATAAGGGGGGGGCGGCAACCTTTAGAAGACATACTCACATCCTCTTTAGAGATGAAATCACAGAAGAAAGATTTATGCAATCCCTGCAAAGATCTTTCTTGCCGCCTCCATCCTGTAGCCGCCAGACATCCAGTTCGATCTCCCGTTGTGGGAGAAGTCAAGATTCGATCTTGGCATCAGTTCTTTGAGAAAGAATTGATAGGAAGTTGTGCTCACGTGCCATCCTGCTGTTTCCTGTGAATGACAGAATTCTTGGAGAAGAATACTGTTGATTCTGCTCCATCCTGCACTGCGCCATCTTCAGTGGGAGCAGTCTTTGGATCCTTCCTTGGGCGTGAACACCTTCGTTGGGATAGATTGTTTCTCTGTATCAGGTATAACCCTCTCCTACTCTTTTTGGTTCAGATCTGGTTCAGTTTATGGTTCAAGATTGATCATTGAAAATATGATTTTCTAAATAGGGAATGCGATTCCCAGTTGAAGGGAGAGAAAAAATTTTGAAATCCGCCCCCTTATTCCACAAGATTTGGAAGTCCATACGATGGATCTCTCATCCCTTCATTTGTTTCTCTCTTCTAGCTTCACTCTACCATCCTTCCTCCCTCACAAAGCTATCCATCATCCATCTTCCTTGAAGAAGACCTACACTGTTGCCTTACCTCCCTGTTTATATTAAAATCATTGGTTCTTTGTTGATCACAAAAATGGCAACTAGAAGAATTAACCTCACTTTCATTCATAAAGATCCTATTGAGAACAAAGAGATGGTCCAACCAAACAAGAGCAAAAACAGGAAGGCTACAAGAGTTATAGAGAACTAGAGATCCTTGCTCACAAAATTTACAATCTTAATGATTGTGTTGCTAGGATTGAGAATAGGCTGGATATAATACTAGCCAGCCTCTATAAGGTGGATTGCATCGACACCCTAGAACTACAACAAGTGGAAATTAAAGAGATGTTGATATAAGCAACTCAGCCGCCCTCAAAACCTACCTCCTCCACCTATTCACCATCAACCACCACCAACCTCAGTTTTCTGCCTGGATACCTCCTCAGGGGCACACTAGATTAGCACTGGCACCACAAGGTCCTGCAATTGCTTTCTCTAACCCAACTTATCAAACCCCACCACCCTACAACGCTTTTTTTCCCTAAAACCATTGATTTTGGTCAGCAAACCACTGAACTGGCCGGTTAATCGCTCAAACGGTTTTGACCGTTTTCCAATTTTTTAATTTTTTTGTCAGAACAGGCTGGCCGTTCGGGACCGGTTCGATCACTGGTTCATTTTTAAAAATCATGCTACAAACCCCTGTATGCCGAAGAGCCATTGTTTGTCATTCCTACCCTAGTACAACAACCCTACATGGCCAAGAAAGCCAACGACCCCTCTAAATCTCTAGTAATTCAGACCAAGCTTCATGAATATGTTCAAAGCCTTATCAAAGCTAACTAGACCTGAGCCAAAACCTTCAAACTCCTTAAAAAGCCCTTCTCCAACCATATCTTGAATAAACCCCACCCGGTTGGCTATACCCCTCCTCAACAGTGGACCCCGTACAATAAACAGGGTAGCAACCCTTGTGAACACATCAGCAAATTCAAAGACTCTATGGGTGCCTTCGCTTTGGACAAAGATATCAAAGTAAGAGAGTTCTCCAAGTCTCTAACATCCCCAACCTACTCTTGGTTTATGAGTCTAAAATGGGAGGGACTGATTCCTAGAACGATCCGGTGGAAAAATTTCTTACCAAGTGGTTCACCCTAGAGAGGTGCATGAATATGGTAGATCTATGCAATATAGAACAAAGAGCTGGAGAAGAAAACCATGACCATAGGATATGCACAAAAAGCCATTTTCCAAACCCCTTTCCATGCAATCAAGAAAACCATGCCAAGAAACACATCCAACTGCTATGGAGCCCGATCCCCATCTTGGGGATCCTATTCTCACTGTAGCTCTCCACCTCGAGAGCCCCAATGGCAAGCCACTATAGATCTTGCACAATTTCAGGTGATGCAACAGAAGGTCGACCAAATTCTTGCAATGATAGAGATGCTGGGACAGCCAACCCAATTCTCCCAAGCCATTTGCCCTACCACATAAGTGCTTACTATGGCTGATCCTTGCACTAAGAACCCCAAAAAGAGCCACCCAAACAAGTAAAGGGTTCAGTCTGACCAAGAAAGACAACAATGATCAAGAAGGCCAGACTCTCCAATCCGGTCCCACACACACGATGTTCATAGCAAAGTCACATCGTTACACCCAGATTCCAGCAAAAAATGGCTCAACCAGCGTTCACCACAACCACCGATCTTGATAGCCGAATCCAGCTTGGTCCAAGATCAGCCTGCAATACCAAAAGGAGAAAGGTCCGTAGGCGCGGTCCTAACTGACAGAGATGCCAAAATCAAGGAATTAAGAGAATGCTTGGCCGAACTGGAATGTAGCCAAGCAAACAGAAGTGCGGCTCCTCTAACGGCTCGACCCACAGAAAACCACAACTAGCTTACGAAGGAACAAGTCTTCATCCAAGAAATCATAGATGAACTCCTGCCGGCTGGTTGGTGACCTCCATAATTCAAGAAGAACGATAGAGCCTTAGATCCTAACGATTATGTTGAAGGGTTCAAGGCCGTGATGATGCTACACGACTCGTTTGAAGGATTGATGTGCAAAGCCTTCGTCGCCACCCTCCACGGAGTCGCTAGGAACTGGTATGCCTCCCTTCCTCTGCGGTCCATATCTTCTTGGGAACAACTGGAGACCCAATTCTTGGCGTAGTTCACAACCAACCAGAGACATTAGAAGACTTCGACAAGCCTCATGCAGGTGTGTCAGAGGAAGGGAGAAACACTTAGAGAGGGCTTAGCAAGGTCTAACGCTGAGGCCCTACAAGTTCGAGGCTTGGACCAGTCTGTAGATACGACAGCCATCATGCGCATCCTACGCTCCTCTGTGTTCAACTTCTCGTTACAGAAGAACCCTCCTCCCAACCTGACGACACTCATGAAGCATGCACAAAAGTACATGAATGTCGAGGAAGCGCAAGCATTGCAAAGGAGCGAGGAAGAGCAAAAGACCGGAAGAGAAGGGACCACGATGAGCGTAGGCCAGACTAAGAAAGCAAAAGACAAGACCGATGATCTGATCGAAGACTGAGGACCCCACCTCCAATGTATAGGAACTTCACTCCCTTGAGCGCACCTCGGTCCGAGATACTTATATAGATCCGCGATTGTAGCTTTATCAGATGGTCCAAGAAGGTGAAGTCCCAAAACAACAAAAGAAGTTGAGACAAATATTATGACTTCCATTGAGACCACAACCATAAGACGGAGAGTTGCCGCAACCTACGCCACCACTTGGAGGACCTTGTCCGACAAGGATACCTTAGTGGGTTCGTAGACATTAAGGAGCATAAGCCAAAGGAGGAAGCACTTCAGCCTGATGCATCACCAGCCCGAGCTCCCCCAGTAGGAGTCATTGCGGGCATCTCAAGTAGAATGGCTACTGGGGGAGATCTACTCGACTCACAAGGCATATGCATGGTTACATCAAGTTGAAGACAGGGAACACAAAAGATGGCGGCATGATGATCCGATCACCTTCACCAAAGATGATCTTAGGGGGGTCCAGACTCCACATGATGATGCCCTCGTGATAACTATCGAAGTGGCTAACTTCAAAGTCTGACGCATCTTGGTAGACATAGGGAGCTCGACTGATATCCTCTTCGAAGAAGCCTTTGAACAACTCGACATCAGGTCTCACTCCGGTCAAAACTCCTTTGGTGGGCTTCTTCGAGGACTTCCTTATGCCTTGGGGGAAGATCACCCTACCATTGCTGATAGGCGACGACGACATCACCACCACAACAACGGTCAACTTCATTGTCGTTTGAGTCCTTTCTCCCTATAATGCCATCCTCGGTTGGTTGACCTCGAATGCTCTATGGAATTTAGTTTCCACGTACCTCTTGGTCATGAAGTTCCCGACCCCATACAGAGTGGGCATGGCTCATGGGAACCAAAGAACTGCTAGCCTACCAAGGAAGGCCCCACACCACTGAGATTCTTAGCACAGAGAACATGGACAAAAGAGACAAGCTGTGAACACAACTCGACCAGCCCAAGGAAGACCTCACCTAAGTACCTCTCTCTGATGAAGACCCCGAGAAAATGGTCTAGGTTGGATCCATTCTGGAAGACCTTCTTCGGGATGACATAATGCAGCTACTGAAGGACAACGCCAACGTGTTTGCCTGTTTGGTGGCAGATATGCTGGGGATTGACACCAAAGTCATCACCCACTGCCTAAACGCCGACCTACGCTACCGACCCATCAGGTAGAAGAAGAGGAGTTTCGCCCTAGAATGGTGGCAGGTGATCAATAAGGAAGTCTAGAAATTGTTCGACGTCAGCTTCATCCGAGAAGTTACCTACCTGAACTGGATGGTGAATGTGGTGATGGTCAGGAAGACTAATGGAAAGTGGAGGATCTGTATTGACTTTGTCGACTTGTACAGGGTCTGTCCTAAATATAGCTTCCCCCTTTCGAGGATTGACCAGCTCGTCGTTGCAACGACGGAGCATGAAGTCTTGAGCTTCATGGACACATTCTTAGGCTATCACCAAATCTAGATGCACCTAGACGACTAGGAGAAAACAACGTTCATCACCGATTGGGGACTATTTTGCTACAAGGTAATGCCCTTTGGTGTAAAGAACACTGGTGCTACCTACCAACGACTAGTGAATCAGATTTCAAGGATCAACTCGACCAAAATGTGGAGGCTTACGTGGACGATATGGATAGCCGTGCTCATTAGATTCATGTCGAAGTCTGTGGACCAGTGCTTGTCCTTCCTTAAAGCGCTAAAAAAGGTAAAAGACTTCTAGTGGACCGAGGAATGTGAATGGTCCTTCCAAGAGCTGAAATGGTACTTGAGTTCGCCACCTCTACTCACAAAGCCGAGCCTAGGATATTTATTCCTACTCTACCTGTTGGCTGGAGACGAAGTGGTCAGCTCGGTCTTGGTAAAGGAGGAAGGTCAAACACAGATGCCGATCTACTACACTAGCAAGGTCCCCACAGACAGTGCCAATTTGATGCTATCTGACCTGAGGTGTCTTGAACCAAGATCGCAGTAAGATAATCCTACCAACTTGTGAAACTGAGGTGGAAAGACAAAACTGTGCACCAAGATCTGAAATCAAGAAAGAAGATTAGAGGCTCGAGGAGTTTCTCCCTGGGTAGACACTCCGACGCTCAAGTCAATGAAAAGAAGTGTATGAGGTCGGACCGAGCAGGTAAGAACAACGCTGGTTTGAGCAGAAGAGGCAAAGTAAAAGTCTAAGGATCCAAAAGTCCCTTACCCTGAGTGGAGGTTACCTATTTATAGCCAAAGATCCATGTCCTTTTTGGATGAGGCTTCCAGGGTTGTTGGGATGAGGTAGCCCGCTGAGGTCTTTGGGATAAGTCCTCTTCCCCGACGGAGTTACCTTCCCTATCCATGTAGGACTCTCCTTCTTGGTCACGCTTATCTATTCCACGTGGTGCTGACGTGGTTGGAGAGATAAGATGGCCGTGGAGCCTGGCAGGTGGCGTCTGTGGATAGCTCAACCATAACCTGAACATATTTGACTATGTTATGTGATTTTAGAGGGCGATGCATTCCATGTTGAATTAGAGAGTTATAAAGAAAGAACTCATAGAGCATGCTTATGCAAAATGAGGTTGGCTTTTAAGATCAACATCAAAATGAGGACGATTAGCACCGTGGATACTCTCCCTTCAACGTAGCAAGCAAGCATGGTAAAGCAATTCTAGCACTGGCAGTAGGACAGTTATGCACTAGAGAAGAAGTAACACAGGCATGGATTTGGCCCCAGAAGAAGAGATGAGGGAGCACCACCTCCCCTACCGTCATCATTTGGTTGTGTAGGTGGGGGTAAGGCTTGGATGGGAGCGGTCTCTTTGAAAGATAGAGGGAGGCCGGTGAGTAGGGAAATTATCTTTTAGGCTAAGGATGTTAGGGTAGGGTAAAGCGAAAGAGTGCTCGGGTGCTGGATGTAGAATGTTGAGTGAGTCCCAGTACGGGGAGGATCTCTATTTATGGGGGAGATCCCGAGATCCTAAAAGGTAGGAGATAAGGGTACTTGTCGTATAGGGAAAGGTAATATTGGATTTTGTTGTCAATCATTAAGTGCACCATTGGGGTTTTGCCATGTGCCTCATGAGGATTTTCCTGAAGATCGGCTATCCTTCTCCTCAAGACCCCTCATTAGTCACGTGTGCTACTACCTCTTGCGTGATTTATCTTAATTGACGTGGTGTTAATGACATCACTGCTTGGGGGGGGGGGGGGCGATGTCTTGTTGACCCCATGTGGCATCTCGCTATGTCTTTTGATGTTGTTGGTTCCACGTGGCTCTAGGCACACGGGGCCTCGCCATGGGCTCGGTCCGGGCTTCTCTCGGTTTGGGTTACAAGTGGGTCGGTGAACTACAGGTTTACCGTAGTTTTGCAATACGAGTTGTGAGTTCATCGTAAAGTTTGTGGTGCATTGCAGGTTCATCACAACATGAGGGTTGACTGTGGGTTGCTCACACGCGACTTTGTGGTGTTAGTTTTGATGTTTGATGTTCTCTGAGGGTCTGAGCGAACATTGTATACCTACATTAGCCCTCCTAGTTATCATTAAGTGGGAGCTTATCGATAAGCACCTTGTCCTCCCATTTTTGGGTTTTGTATCAAGCTCGCTTGTGGCGTTGGGTCTGGGGGTTTTCCCTGTTTTGTAGCTCTGTACGGATCTTGCATGCACTATGTTTGTGGTGGTGATGTCTTTTGTTCCATGGCTTTGCCCCCTTGTCTTTTGGTAATTTGCTTCACATCAATGGTCAATGCTATTACTACGCCCTATTTGTGTATTTCAGCCCCCTTGACCAGTGATGGGAAGGAAATTAGTAAAAGACACTAGGAATTACTGTGTGAGGTGCTCCCTCCTGGCAAGCTAGTGCTGAGTTCTCGTATTTCAGCCCCCCATGGCCGCCGACGGGGAGGGGGTAGCGAAAGAGTGTATGGGATTGTAGTGTGTGCTGGCATTTTTGGTAATGGCCGGGTTTGTGTGGTGTTTTTGGATTGCAGCCCCCCTGACCATTGGTAGAAGGGGGGGGGGTAATTAGGTGATGACCGCGTAGCGGTTATGGTTATTATTTTTCTTGTTTTTCTTGCCGTAATAAATGTCATGCGTTTGACATGATTTGATGTCTAGTATTTAGAGTGATGGTTGCTGATGTGGTGCTGTGTTTACATTAATGCGTCGTTCTGTCCCGCCTTTAGGGGGTATGTCGGTAAAATTCTTTTGATTGCTTTTTCACTAAGCATCATTTAGGGCTCGTGTTGGCATCTGTTTGTCTTCTTCAGCGCTGTTTAGTATTCTGAGTGTGTGTTGATTGCCTATAAGTGCTATGTAGGGCGCAACGCATCGGGTCTATATTCTGGTTGCTCCTGTATCCGTATCTTTGTCGCTCTAGGTGTGTTTTCAATTCTATCTCAACACCATCTTTGTTCTCTTTTCTTGTAATGGCTCCTCATCAACAAAGGTCAGAGAAGAAAACTGGGAAGAAGGTGGAAAAGAAGATCAAATGTCCCTTCCCTGATTTTGTTAGGGAAGTCGATACCATAGAACTTTTGGTGGAGAGGGAGGCAACTGCGATGGCTAATGGGGGAAAGGGATTTGGCCCCCAATGCTGCTTTATAGGGGCAAAGGTGGTTCATTCGATGTCATTAACGCCACTGAGTTGATGTGTCTTTGTGGCCGAATGAATTTGTTGGTGCCCTACAAGTGCCAAGAGCCTAGGACTGATAGCTCGAGGTCCCTGAACAGTTATAGTGCTTGGACACAATTCATGCTGGAAAACCTTATGTACTGTAGGATGCTACAGGATGCCGGTCTTCTTCGTTTTGTGGATTGCTATATTGGGTTGAGGGGTTGGGAGGGTGCAAAGTATGTGAAACCCCTCTTGCAGCACTGGTGCTGCCATACTCATACTTTTGTTGGCGCATTAGGGGAGTTTACGGTCACAGTGGAAGACGTGGTTGCATTGCTAGCGTTGCCTGTCGGGGGTTCTATGTCTGCTCATCACCTCCAGCATATTGAGACTATCCCTCATGATCTTAGGGAGCTCTGTGACCAGCTTCTTGTTGAGGGTGCATCGTTTAAGGCCTGAATAGACAAGACTACTGCCCTTGAGAAATTGCCACTGGAACACTGGATGGAGTATTCGTTTGAATGCCGTGGTGGGAGGGACGTGATTGTTCGTGGAGCAGATAGCCAGTGCCACTTTGCCGTCTATATTCTATGCTTGGCCTCCTGGTTTCTTTTTCCTAGTCTCCCTGATTATGGGTTGCGTACTGTTCTGGTCCCTCTTGCTTTTTGGGCTGCCAGTGGTCATCAGCTGCCTCTAGCGTCTATGTTTCTGGGGTATTTGTATGAGCAGTTGGATGATACCATTCACCAGATGATGGATCCCATCTGCAAGTGCCATACCAGTTATATCTGCACCCCCTTTTTGTGGATGTATTTGTGTGAACGTTTTAGTCTTAGTGTCACACCTCGAGAGTTTTCTCCTATGCACGTCACTATGGAAACCATGGTAGGGGACGCGTTCGAAGAGAAGGTGTTCGATGTGTGCCACGGGAAGCGTTGGCTGCAAGCTGACAGGCATAAGGACTTCAAGATGAGTAACATCGATGTAAGACTTGCTTCACTCGATGGTTTCACTTGGAGGCCCTATGTTTAGGCTGTTCCACATGCTATGCCATTCTGTATTGGCATGTTTGTTCTAGAGGGTGGTGACCAGCATTGTGTTGTGGACGTCAGGAGTGCCTCTACCGGTATAGCGCGGTTGGTGGTTTGGCCTTGTGTGGTAGCCTACCTTGACCGCTTTGGCGAAACACAGTTGGTTGTGTACCATCCATATCGAGTGCTACGCCAATTCAGGTACGATGATATTGGTGCCCAGTTTTTGAAGGCTTGGGAGGAAGATGTTTTCTGGATTCGGCGCCATGAGCTCACCTTTCTTGACATATCAAGGCTCCCCATTGTGGGCTATTTCTAAGGGAGTCCATGAAAAACCGAAAAACCAAAAAACCGAATCGAACTGAGAAAACCGAATTGAAAAATGCGGTTAACCGAATCGATCGATTTGGTTTCGGTTCAGAATTTTTGAAAAATCGAAGGACCGGTTCGATTGCTGGTTATTTTTAATATACGTCACATATTTTCTATATATTTTATATAAATATATATTTATTATATATAAATATATACTTATATTATATTTATAATGATCTATTTACAAATATTTTATATATTTTAAAAATATTTATAACATATTATATATCATTTATTATCAATAAATATAATATTTTACATATATTTATATAATATATTATAAATATAAAAAACCAAAAAACCAAGAACCGAACCCGTCAAAAATCGAAACCGGCAGACCAGTTAACAGGTGGTACTGGTTCGGCTTCAGTTTGGCAAAATGAAAAAACTGGTACTACCAGTTTGGTTTACAAAAAAGGGCCATGGTCCGGTTAACTGAACCCTGGACACCCCTAGCTATTTTAGGGTTGAGGGGTGTTAGTCACTTCGCTGGCGTATCCTTGTGCGCTCTTTGGAGATTTTCAAGAGCTTATTTGGGTGAACCTCCGCCTCCGTCATGTGTTGGCACACCCAAAGGATCACGCTGCTAACCTGGATAGGGGGCCATCTCCCATTTTCTCGCATTCACCGGACAAGAAGAATGCTAAGCGCGACAGAGAGGGGCTTGTTTTGGAGGAGGAAGAGTGTGTTCACCCTCCCGTTGTGAAGAGGCAAAGGACAGCGAGGGCACCCCATTTAAATCCGCCAAGGCCTACAGCACACTCTATTGGCTCGGGCGAGACTTCATCACGGGCTCAAGAGTGTCTAGTGGAGGTTGATCGGGAGTCTCCAGTACCTCCTCCAGACGGGGAAGCTTCGCTGGTGGTGGGGCCTGCGCAACTGGTAGTGATAGTGCCTGTTGGTAAGATTACCTGTGTTAGGTTTTTGAGTGGGCATATGATTTGGTATGTGAATTCTGCTACTACATTCTATTTTTTTTTTTGAAATTGTATCACTGCGATAAGACTAAACTAACACTGTTTGCTTGTCATCCTTGCAGTCTGTGGAGAGTGATGGTGCTCAACTAGACACAGAGGTTTTGGTGGTTCCTTCGGAGCGGTCAGCAGGAGTCCTAGTTAGGTGAATTTGGTGATTAACTTTGTGCGTACGTTTATTTTTGAATTCTTATGTTCGTTATGCATTGTGAGGACTAACTGTTAAACAGTCTTTTTTTTTTTAAGCGGGTGGACTTCAATGAGGCTCAGCCCAACAAGGATGTTTTAGGGGTCAGTCATTCGGGCCGAGAAGTAAGTGTTATTTGTCCTTCGTTGGCTGCTTTACCGGCTTGCACGTATCCAAACTTATCATGACTAACCATTTGTATCTGACTTTATTGCAGGTACCTTCCACTGTGTATCCTCCTGGCGTGCTAGATACGCCCTTCTTTAGGCATTTGGCTAAGGAGTTACAGTCAATGCAGCTCCCATTCTTGGTTCGAGGGTTGTTGAGGACATTGCGGGTGATTTCAACGTTCTTGGTGTTGTAGTGCAAGAGGCGGGTCAGGCAGGTCAGCTGGCTGTGGACGTGGACACGGTAGTGCGTTGTGCAGAGCCATCTGTTGCCTCTATTGTCAACTCTGAAGCCCCCGTAGATGCAGAGCGTAGGGCTTCGGTTGAGCCGTAGTCTTCCGTCGTAATGGTTGGGGTCCTTGGAGACGTGAACGACCAATTTGGAGACACTAATGCGGGGCCTGAGGTTAATGACTCTGTTGAGTCTGAGGTCCCGATTGGGGAATTTTGTGTTTCTGGTGGCTTGGAACATCAGTCGGGGGATGGGGACATGGATCTTGAGATTGTCTTTCCTCCTAATGTGTTGACTTACGAGGAAGAGCTGGTTCAAATACAGTGGGAGCTTATGGAATATTGCGATAATCATGACGTCCCGTCTCTACACTTCCCAGTTGTAGATCCAGTTTCGGTTTAGGGAGACTGTAAGGGCATCTAGTGCAGTGTATCTAGTTCAATGGCACAATTTGCTTCAATCGCCATACGTGTTGGGTGGTTGCAAGAGGAGAATATGCATCCCGAGGTCGTGGCCTATGCTGAATACTATCGCTATGCTGATGAGTCGTGTGATGACCCACCCGGTGGAGGAATGTGCAAGGCAGAAGAAGATCCTCGTAGAGTATGAAGCAGAGCTAGAGGATTTGAGAAAATTCGAGGAGACTAGCTCAGTGTTGGAGACCATTGTTGCCATGCGGGAAGAGTGGGCCAAATAATTAGTGCTTGTTCTGAATGTTAAATTTCCCTAGATTGTAATTGATCCTTCTGGGATGTCTTGTAATATAATATGAATGTTTGATTAGTGATTTTAATCTTGATGTGATTGTCGGTTCAATTTCTTGTTTATTCATTTTCGTGTGTAATAGAGTCTCTTTTCGTTGCGACGGCAAGGCGAGTTAATTGTTGGCTTTTCGTAAAAATAATTTGAGCTTAATATGGATCTAAGATCTTGTAGTGTATAGTGCTTTGAAAATAAAATCCTATCATTATTCCTCCCGCCGTTAATCGCAAATTAGAAACATCATAAGTGGAGTCTAAGGGAAGGGAATTGCATGTGTCCATAATGTTGGGCTTCTTGTGCGAGTGTGTTGGATGTCGCAAGGAGAGACCATTTCAAAAATTGCACAGTGTTGCATGAATTTTATAGGAAACGTTTATGGGCAATATTGTCTGACTGTTTCTAGTGGATGGGCTCATTCGCCCTTATCGCAGTCAAGTATCGATACAGGCGTGGTCAGCTTTATCGCATTGCATTAAAAAAGTTAAGTTGTGCTGAGGTGTTGTCGGGTTATGTAGGGTGCTATTACTCCCCATTCGAGCATTGTATTCATGGTTTATGCAGGGTGTCTATCACTTCAAATTGGATAGAGATCATACTTGTTATCGGCAATGCCCCCCAAAGGTTACATGGAGGTGTGGTTGCGTCTGGGGTTGCCAGGGCCTTTGCATGGCATGTGGCATCGTGGAACCAACCATGATATGAGAGTGCTTGGGAGTGCTAGGGCTTTAACTGTGTTTGGGGCTGCCCGAGCTTTGACTGTGCCTGGGGCTGCTAGGGCTTTGTGAGTGCCTGGGATTGCCAGGGCTTTGAGAGTGCTTGAGATTGCTAGGGCTTTGATTGTTCTTGGGGCTGCTAGGGATTTTAGAGTGCCTGGGACTGTCAAGGCTTTTATTTTGCCTGGGACTGCCAGGGATTTGAGAGTGCTTGGGACTGACAGGGTTTTGAGAGTGCCTGGGACTGCTAAGGCATTGACTGCACCTAGGGCTGCCAGGGCTTTGAGAGTGCTTGGGACTACCAGGCTTTGATAGTGCCTGGCTGGGACTGCAAGGGCTTTGACTGTGCTGGGGGTTGCTAGGGCTTGGAAAGTGCCTAGTACTACTAGGGTTTTGAGAGTGCTTGGAACTGCCAAGGCTTTGACAGTGCTTGGGACTCCCAGGGCTTGCCCAGGGTTGCCAGGAGTGAATGCAAGTGTGGGGAGCTGATTTGAACAAGTTATAGTATTTAGGTCATTTAATTACTTTCACAGTATATAGATGCGTGTAGGCTTTACGTAAAAAAACATGAAAGGAAAGAAACTTTATCGCAATAAGAACCATATGAAAGGAAATAAACTTTATCACAAAATGTGCGAGTTGTTGATACAGACATTAGTAATAGAGTTCAATAAGGAAGCAGGTATACTGAAACATTGCACATTTATTCATAAAATGGGTACATGTAATGGTGGAATTACAGGAATACAAAATTACTCGAAGTAGGGTTTCAATCAATTACCATTGATTGTTTCATCCTCTTCTTCCGTGTCTATAGTTTTTAATACTTAGTAACCCGAAGTATGGGCTTTTTTATCAAATATGACCCTTCCCATGTTGGGGCGAATTTTTCTACGGACTTGCCTTGCCTAACATCGATCGCTGTCTTTAGTACTTTATCTCCTTCTTTGAAGCTTCTGGGTCTCAGATGTCTGTTGAAGTTCGTGGCTAGGGCCTATTTATACTTGCTTTGTTTTTGTGAGGCTATGTTTCTAATCTCATCGATTACCTCGAGCTTGTTTGCAAGTAACTAATCCATGTCCTTTGGCCTGATTTTCTTGCCCACCGCAAATTCTACTCTGGCGGATACGACTCGTATCTCTACTGGGAGTACTGCTTCGTGACCGTACACCAATGAGTAGGGCATCACCTGTGTTCTCTTTCTGATAGAGGTGCAATAGGCCCAAAGGGTTTCTAACAACTTCTATGCCCAGTCCTTTTGGTTATCGGCCACTGTTTTACTTAACATCTTGAGTAAAGTTTTGTTTGTGGCTTCTGCCTGTCCGTTTCCTTGTGGGTAATATGTTGTGGATGTTCCTAATCTTGCACTGTACTGCCCTAGGAGGTCATGGACTTCTTGGTTTTTTATGGATATGCCATTGTCTATTAGTATCCGCATTGGGACTCCGAGTCTGTGGACTATGTTTTGCCTTAGGAAATTGGCTATGTTCTTTGCACAGATTCGTTGCAAGGGTATGGCCTCTACCCATTTGGTGAAGTAATCTATATCCACTATAATGAAGTAGTACCCTTTGGAAGGCGGGTGTATCTTGCCTATGAGGTCTACCCCCCAAGTATGGAAAGGCCAGGGTGTGATGATTGGGTGGAGACTGTTGGCAGGTTTATGGGTTCTTTCGCCATGGACTTGGCACTTATGACATCTGCGTACATGTCGCTGCGTATCCTCCATCATGGTTGGCCAGTAGAAGCCTAAGTGTAGGATATGGTTGAGTAGTGCTAGTTGTCCTTGATGGGCTACAGGTTCGGAGCTATTAGTTGCCTCTAGTACCTCGTTGATCTTGTCACCAACCAGACATCGCAAAGGCTTTCCTGTGTGTGATTTTCTGTATAACATTCCATCTTGGAGGTAAAACCACCTAGCTTTAGATAGTAGCCTCCTCCTCAATGTAGTGTCAACGGTCAATGTGTGGTCTTTCAGATATTCTATATACATTCTCCTCCAATCCTCCTCATAGACCATGAGGCATTCTCTACCGTCCACTTGTGGGATGCACTTATCGCATCCCCGCTGCACCTTGGTAGAGTCCCACTTCATCGCAAGCCAGTAATACCCTAACCTTTGTAGTCTTCGGAATAGGCTACTTGTGATATTCCCACAACTGATCTTGTGCACTTCGTCCAGCACTGCTTCGGCCTCTAATTTCCCTAGGCTTCTCATTCTTACTCCGTCTGACTCTCTGCGGTACAGTACCCTGTTCACAAGCTGAATTTTGTGATCAACCTGATATCTTGTATCCCTATGGTCTAACTTTTCAGCTTCTGGATTATTTCGTACCTCCAATCATCCGTTGTGATTTCATGCTCCTCTTCTACCCAATCCCTCAGGGTGAAGATTGATTTTTTATTGACTGACTGGATGGTGATTTCTATTGGCTTTGTGCTAGCTTGTACCTTGGACCCTAAAGTGGCTAGCGCGTCAGCGAACCTGTTTTTGGCTCTATTTTGGTGTTTGAAATCTACATCCAGGTTGTGGACTAACCTCTGGATCAGGATCCTATGTGGCAGGATAGTTACCTCCTTTATTGTTGTACTTCTACCAAGCTGCCTGATTGCTAGTTTAGCATCACCAATCACCTTTATCTTTTTTGTGCCGGCTTCTATTTCTTTGATTAGATCGAGGACTAGGGCCTCATACTCGGCTATGTTGTGTGAACAGGGGAACTAGAGTTTGAAGGAGTTAGTGGACGTTTGTTCATCGGGTGAGGACAGTGTTACCCCGGCGCCAGCTAAGGTGCTAGTGTTACTCCTGTAAAAGGTTAAGACCCACTCGTTGCTTTCAGCCACAATGATCATGGGCGTGTCTCCTGGGTCCATTTAAACTCGGCAGACTTCTTGATTAGCTTCATGAGTGGCAATGTTGCATGTGCCAGGCCAGGGATGAACCTCCTTTAACTGAGACTCATTGGTTGGAGGCGGTGATAAGTTTGTATTTTGATGCCTTAAGGGCATCATTTTAGGGGTATTTTCGGCCTTAGAATAGTCAAAGTATGCCCTTTTCCTAGTTAAGTTCAATGTTGTGACCTCTAAGGGTTTCTATACAAATTCTATGCAAAACTGGGAAGGTTTTATGGCTGAATTACAGTTTTTGGGAAGTTGTTGTGAAGTCCAGTTGAGAGAGGGGGTATTTTTGTGAAAAAGTGAGAACAGGAGGGCATCTCCTATATGCTAAATCCAAAATGGCGCCCCTCCTACTATATTAGCATGCTCCCCTCTCCTTAGCAAACCCTAGGGTTCCTTTTAACCCATTCTTTTCATCCTTAGCAAACCCTAGCCACCCCTAGCTGTTTAATCTCCACCCTCCACCTCTTCTAATCTCTGTCATTCATTCTAGGGCACTCTCTTTATAGCTTTTAAACCCTAGGGCGCCACGTAACTTCTAATCCTCACCATTCAGCCCCTAACCACTAGATCTCAGCCATCCACTCTAGGGCGCCCTCTCCTTCTCTTTTCAGCCCTAGGATCACCCCAAAACCATCCAAACCCTTCATTAGAAACACTTAGGCACTCATATCTTTGCTAAAACCCAGCTACCTACCCCTTTTTCTCTTTAATCCTAGTTGTATCCACCCTTCTCTATAAAAAGGACCCAAGGGCTCCTGAGGAGGGGTTGGATTCTGCCCCCAATTAAGACGGAAGGCTAATCTTGAGAAGTTCAAGCGTAGAGGAAGTGGAGGACACCCAAGCAAGAGAAGGGGTTCCTACTTGCAGTTCACCAAAGCCACTTCTGCCACCTTTGGATTCGGATCCCAACCATTAGCTTTAGTTTTAATTTTGTTCTGTCATTTCCAGTTCCGTTATTTCCTTTTTGCAATTTATTTTCATTCCGTTTGACCTTCGTATTCTTTTCTGCAGATCTGGAATTTAGCCGTGTAAGACGGAAGGCCTAGCTCGAGAAGTTCGAGGGTCGAAGGAGAGATCAGGAGAATGCTACCTTTGATCGGATTACAGATTTTTTTTTTTACTTCTGTTTCCTTCATTTATTTATTTCTGTGTTTATTTATTTTTCTACACTTTTAATTTTCAGCAATGTTCGGATTCTAGCTTTCTAGTTTAATTAATTAATTTCTATATTTCTGCAACTCCCACTTGTGTTCTCTTTCCTGGATCTAAGTACGTAATGGTTTTTCCCTTGCTTCCCTGTGGATATGACCCATTCTCACCATTTTACTATGTTTGTAATTGTTTGAGAATCGAAGAAAAACTATAAATATTAAAATGGGTGTTTTGAAGTGGTTAACGACACGATTTCAGACACACCAGGTAGGAGGTCTAGGATGGCTTTGACTTTACTCTCATCTAGGTGTATTCCTATCTAATCTACTCTATAGCCTAAGAATTTCCTTGACTGCGCCCCGATTGCACATTTTAGTGGGTTTAACCTTAGCTTGAAATCCCTACATCGGGTGAAGACTTTCCTTAAAACCTCATAGTGGTCCTCCTTCTTTGCTTTGACAACTACGTCATCCACATAGCATTCGATTTTTTTGTGTAACATATCGTGGAAGACGCTAGTTATTGCTCTTTGGTAAGTTGCCCCTGCATTCTTTAGGCTGAAGGGCATCATCTTGTAGTAGAAATTCCCTATCGGTATCCTAAAGGCTGCATGGGGTGCGTCTACTGGATCCATAAATATCTGGTTGTATCCACTGTAGGCGTCTAGGAAGGAGAAGAGCTCATGCCCTGCAGTAGAGTCTATCAACACCTCCATGTTGGGTAGAGGGAATTCATCCTTTGGGCAAGCCTTTTTTAGGTTCCTAAAGTCGACACAACATCTATGATAAGGTGGGGTTAGTATTTGGGTGATATGCTACCACTATAGGACTAGGTGGGAGAACACTAACCTTAGTTGTCTGTTCTTCTTCTTTACTAGAACTACATTGGCTAGCCACTGAGGGTGTGCCATAAGTTTGATAAAACCCACCTTCAAAAGCCGTTCTACCTCCTTTTTGATCATCAGGGTTATTTTTGGCTTGAAAATCCTCTACGACTTCTTTACTGGATGGAATTTCGGGTCTATACACAAGGAGTGTTTGATGAGGTCTAAGTCTAATCCAAGCATCTGATCATATGACCAGGCGAATACATCCTGAAACTCTGTGAGAATACACAGGTTAGACTATTTTCTGGGTCAGGTTTTTGCAATAAGGATAGTTCCTTACCTTTTAGGAGTGTGATAAGATTTTCTTTGTCTTCGGCTTCCAACTTGGTGGATATATATAACGGTCTTTTGTCTGTTTTGTCAGTTGCTAGGTTGATTTCTTCTAATGGCTCTTCTACTGTGTCAATGGAATCCGTCATGTAGCTCGGAGGCGCTCTAACTTTTGATAACTCTGCATTTTGATGCCTTAAGGGCATCAATTCAGGAGTATTTTTGGCGTTAGAATAGTCAAAGTATGCCATTTTCCCAGTTAAATTCAGTGTTGTGACCTCTGAGGGTTTCTGTGCAAATTCTGGGGAAAACTGGGAAGTTTTCTTGGCTGAAATGCAGATTTTGGGAAGCTGGTGTGAAGTCCGATTGAGAGAAGGGGTGTTTTTGTGAAAAGCTGAAAGCAGGAGGGCGCCTCCTAGCTGCTAAACCCAATTTGAGGCCCCCCTACTGTATTAGCATGCTCCCACGCCTTAGCAAACCCTAGGGCGCCTTTTAACCCATTCTTTTCACTCTTAACAAACCTTAGCTGCCTGTAACTACTAAATCCTCACCTTCCATCCCTTCTAATCTCCACCACCCATTCTAGGGCACTCTCTTTTTAGCATTCTAATCCTAGGAGCCACCTAACTTCTAATCTCCACCATTCACCCTTTAGCCATTAAATCTCAGCCTTACATAAAACCAAGCTGTCGCCCCCTTCTTTCTCTCTAATCCCAATTGTGTCCACCCTTCTCTATAAAAAGGACCTAAAGGCTCCTGAAAAAGGGTTGGATTCTACCCCCAAGTAAGACAGAAGGCTGATCTTGAGAAGTTCAAGGGTAGAGGAAGAGGAGGATGCCCAAGCAAGAGGAGGGGTTCCTACTTGCAGTTCGCCAATACCATTACTACCACCTCTGGAATCGGATCCCAACCACTTTTACTTTATTTTAGTTTTAATTTCTGTTCTTTCAATTCCAATTTCGTTATTTACTTTCTGCAATTTATTTTCATTCCATTTGATATTCGTTTTATTTTCTGTAGATCTGCAATTCGGCCAGGTAAGACGGAAGGCCTAGCTTGAGAAGTTCGAGGGTCAAAGGAGTGATTCGGAGACTGCTACCTCTGATCGGATTACAAATTTTTATTTCATTTTTTTTGTTAATTTATTTTGTTTCTACACTTTTAACTTTCGGTATTGTTCCAATTCTATTTTTTTTCTCAGATTAATTAATTAATTTTTATATTTCTGCACTTCCCTCTTGTGTTCTCTTGTCCGGATTTGAGTGTATATTAATTTTTCCCTTGCTTCCCTGTAGATACGACCCATTTTCACCCATTTACTACGTTAATAGTTGTTTGAGAAACGGTAAAAATAATAAATGTTTAAACTGGTGATTCGGGTTGTTTAACGACGTGCTTCTGGACACACCAAGTTTTTGGTGCCATTACTGGGGAAGCAACGGAGAAAAATTTTTATTTGCTTTATTCGGATCTGTTTCATTATTATTTTATTTTTGTTTTATTACTTGATCCGTTATGTCAGTTTAATTCTTGTTTTTCTTTGATTCTACTGGATGGAATAGCGAAAGGTAGGGTATTGGAGAATTGCGGGACTGCGGGAGAGAGGAGAAGAAAAGAGAAATTGGATTGCATTTTAGGTGTAGTCACCCCATTTTATTTTTAATTTTTGAAATCATTTTTTTGGTAGAATAGTAATTTTTGAATTTTTTGAATTTATTTTTTCTAGATCCGATTTTTTAGTATTATTTTGCTTCCATTTTTTTTCTAGATCTATTCTTTTTTCTTTATTTTAATTTCTTGTTCAATTTTTTTTTGCTTTATTAGGTTTGTGTTTTTCTTTTATTTCATATTTAAAAAAACAAAAAAAATTGTTTATTTTATTTTATTTTATTTCTTGCAACATATTTTTCTTTTGTTTATTTTATTTTATTTTATTTTTTGTTTAAATTTTAGATTCATTTTTTTCTTTTATTTCAGATAAACAATAAAACTAAAAAAACAAAAAAAAGAAATAGAAAAATTTCGTTTATTTTATTCTATTTATTTTTTGCATCGTATTTTTCTTTTGTTAATTTTATTTTCATATTAATTTTTAGATTTGTGTTTTTATTTTATTAAAAAAACGAAAAAATATAAATAAAAAAAATTCAGCATATTTTTTTTGTTTATTTTATTTTTGGTTTAATTTTTTTATATTTGTATTTTTTTCTTTTAATTTATCCGTTTCTTGCATATTTTTTTTATGATCATTTTATTTTCAGTTTAATTTTTAGATTTGGAATTAATTTATTAGAATTTATTTTTGGTAGTTGTTAATTCTGTTTAGCACAATTAATTATTGTTTTATTTTCTGCCTACAATTATTATTCGTCGCTTTATTTAATTTCTTTTCTTGTAGTTGTTTAATTGAATAATTAATTGCTAAATAGGAAATTGTTGAAATTTTCAAATTTGAGTTTAAATTTAAATATGAATTTAAATTTAAATTTTAATTCGAATCTGAATTTGAATTTGAATTTGAATTTCAAATTTTGAAGTTTAAGTTTTAAATTTTCGAATTTAAAAAAAAGTTGATAAGAAGAAAAAATAAAAAAGAAAGTTAAAAATTAAAAAAAAATCAAATTTAAATTTTAGGAATTTAAATTTCAAAATCTGAATTTGAATTTAAACTCCCAAAAATTTGAATTTTGAATTAAAAAAATAAAAAAATTTTGAATATTTCTCTTGAATTTTTATTCCATTACTTATGGTTTGATATTTTAGAGCATGCATCTTATAGGTTTATTTATTTTCTGAAATTATTATTGTTAGTTGTGAATGTGTTAGGTGCTCTTTTTGTTATTTTAATTGTTTCTTTTGCTTAGTTGTTTGCTTTATTCTCTTAGGTTTAATTGCTGAATTGCATCTTAGAAATAATTGTTCATGCATTGTAGTTAGTTGAATTTTGTTGTGTTTATTTTGCCTTTCCATTAATTCGTTTAAGGGCATCCAACCTAAATAAGATAAGGTGGGGATTTCATCACCCTTCCTTGGCCAAAAAATCACCACCATTCATGTGCAGTTCACCCTAACCCTAATTTAAAATTTGGATAGAAAGATCCCTTAGGGAAGCCTCACATTTGGTTAAAAGGTGTGTTGAATTTTAGGAAAGCTTAAAATTATTTTCCATAACCGGCGGTTGGTGTCTAAGGAAAGAGGTTAAATGGCTAAACCTAAGCGAGTTTTATGGTTATTTAATTAGGTCCTTGCGAGAGCAAGGGGAGCCTCCCACATCCCTACCTCTTACCTGGCTAACCAATGGAAGTGTTGTAATTCCAAGTGAACCTAAAAGGATTCACATTGGTTGAACCACTAGTTTAGGAAACCCTAGGTCAACCGTAGGTCATGTGGTTGATTTGCTTGCAATTTTTAAAAAATTTAAAAACTCATGAATTTAAATTTCAAATATAAAAAAAAATAATAATAAAAATTTAAAAATTCAAATTTGAATAAAAATTTTAGGAATTTAAATTTCAAAATTTGAATTTGAATTTAAATTTCAAAAATTTAAATTTTGAATTAAAAAGAAAAAAAAGAGAAAATAAAAAAAATTAAAAATTCAATTTTGAATTTAAATTTTAGGAATTTAAATTTCAAAATCTAAATTTGAATTTAAATTTAAAAATTAAATTTCGAATTAAAAAAATTTAAAAATCCAAATTGAGTTGAAATTTCAGAATTTAAATTTCAAGATCTAAATTTGAAATTAAAACTCAAAATTTAAATTTCAAATTTCAAAAAAAAAGAAGAAAAAGGGGGTTAAAATAAAATGAATTCAATGGCCGGAGTTTGTGGAATAAGAAACTTGACCCAAAGACTTGAGCCACAAATAGATTGGAATCATGTATCTTGACAACCGGACAAGATTAATGGGATGGCCCAAAGACTTGACCAAGTCCTTCATATCGTCAACAAAGTGGTCCATACCCAACCTTGTCATCCTATCCATCGTGTTCCATCTATGGAAGCCCGACCCATCATGTTAGCCAGTGCCCTACGGTGAGCCCATGTCAACCAGTTATTCCAAACCAAGTACATGTAGCCAATAGATGTTTCCAACCCAATACTAACCCATTCTCTAGTCCATATAACCCTGGGTGGTAAAATCAGCTCAACTTCAATTATAGGGCCCAAGTCCAAAAAAACCCCCTGCCAGATATGCACTCTCAGTGGTCTGAAGCCTAGACCCACTGGGAGTACAATGATTACCATGTGACTCAACCGGCTCAACCATGACAAACCTATACACAGTCCCAATAGCAATACCACCTAACTCCATGGCCCACCAATTTCMAAGGCCACAAATGTAAAGTCAATTCCAGTAGATGAATCCTAGGAACCAACCGGCCCAACCCTATCAGGCTTACCTACAACCTCCTCAAGCACATAAAACAGATGACCAATTCATGTAGCTTTAGCAACTGACACTAAATCAGCAACAGTCCATTGATAGATTAGAAAACCAAGTAGGACAACTAGCCGAAGCCAAGGTGAGAAGAAGAGTAGGAAAACTACAGAGTCAAACGGTTGTGAACCCTAGGAATCAGCCACCGGGTTTTCCTCCACAGAAGATTCATCCACCTCCTAAGAACCCTTAGTGTGAAAATACCAAGACTATTACAACCTTAAGGAGTGATAGGATCTTAGAGGACCCGTGTGAGGAAAAGAAAATTGAAGAAGAAGAAAAGGAGAAGGAAGACCCTAAGTTGGGGAGAGAAGAAGAAAAGGAAACTTTAGAAGAAGAGCCTATAGTAAACCAACCCGTAGTTTCCTTTCCAACTGCACTCACAGTCGGGCCAGTGCTAAAGAACAAATAAACTCACAACAAGAAGAGCCAGGAAGTCCATATTAACATCCCTCTCCTCAATGCAATCCAACATGTCCCAGTCTATGCCAAGTTCTTGAAAGAGCTGTATACTCAAATGATGGAGCCACAATCGGCCCCACAAAAAATGATGCTCTCGGTAGATGTTAGTGCAACTCTCCTAAATCAACTCCCCTAGAATATGAAAGACCTTAGTCCTTCTCGCATAAGGTGTGTCATCACTTGAATCACCTTTGATTGGGCACAAGTGGATCTTAGGGCCAATATAACTCCGCTTCCATCCATTTATGATAGGTTCAGGATCGGCGAGTTAAAATCAACCTCGATAATTTTGTAACTCGCTGATTGGTCAGTTAACACTCCTTGAAGTGTTATTGAGGATGTCATGGTCAGGGTAGAGGGTTGTCACTTCCCATTGAATTTTATCCTAGACATGACCCCAATCGAGGAGCTAAACCATATCCCGATAATCTTAAGATGTCCGTTTCTAGAAATGACCAATACAAACATCAATTGTAAATCGGGAGAAATGAACACTTCATTAGGGGAGCAGAAAGTCTGGTTAAACATTTGTAATGCCTCTAAGTATCCAAACCTAGGGGAAGATGAGTTCAATGTAGATATAGTGGATAACTTTTTAAATGACCTGTTTACCCCTTGGTTAGCCCAGTTTGAGCCTTGTTTGTTGGAAGATGAAAGTGAGTCAGAGAGTGTAGATGGAAAAAGTGCTTGAATGTGTTCGGCTGAAGACGTTAAACTTAGCGTTGGTTGGGAGGCAACCCAACGTAATTTTTTCAGTTAATTTAAGGATTAGAGTTTTTTTTATTTATTTTCTTGATTCAAGACCAGGTGGCTGACCTTGAACCCCTCAAGAAAACCCTATATAGTGTTCCCATTGGTCCAAATCCTCTTTGCATTAGTCTAGTCATGTCATTGGAGACAATGGCATTTAAGTTAGGGGGTGAGGAAAGAGAGAAAAAAATTTTTGAAAAAAAAATTGACAAGCTAAGCCTTTAAATATGTAGAATTAAAATTTCACTGAAATTTTTTTTATTATTTTCCATTGAAAGAGATTCCCAAACAGAAAAAGTTGAGGAAATTGATAAAAGAATATTAAATTTTGTAGAAATTTGTAGCAAGTGATAGGAGTCAAAATTGGTCTTATTTGAATATTGGAAAATACACCCAAGTTTGCCCCTGACAAGATAAGAAGAGAAAGATGGAGAAATTAGACAAAAAATGTTCAAACTGTTAGAAACAATGGACTACCCTGAATACAATATTGCAAATAAATAAATAAATAAATAAGAAAAAAAAGAAAAAGAGAATAAAAGGTCAATGGACAGCCTTGACTTAGTAATCGGGTCTCTTCACCTAAGTCAAGTGTTGAGATTCGCTTTAAATGGAAAAGGGAATGCCAAAGACAGTCACCTAACACTTAGTAACCGAGTTTCTTCACCTAAGGCAAGTGTCGAGATTCATGTCAAATGGTGGAAGGTAACAAAAAATGAGTATGCATAACAAGTTCAGGGGTAGAAATCCATTGTAAAAACTGATAAGAAGAATACCTGTCTAATTCTAAAATCAATCTTAGCTTATCAAGACAGTCTACAAATGGAAGGGTATATAAGATTTTTAAGCCAAGTTTCTGTAATATTCAAAGTAAGACAGTTTTACCCCTTAAGCCCAATATCAATCTATACAGAGTTTGAGAATTGTGGAATCAGGGTGCTTGACTAATTCTGTTCGGGATGATCTTGAGATGGGAAGGATTTCTATGATTAGTGTAATTTTAATGCTGCATTGCTAAGGGACTAGCAATGGTTAAGTTGGGGGGTGTGATAACTCTGCATTTTGATGCCTTAAGGGCATCAATTCAGGGGTATTTTCAGCCTTAGAATAGTCAAAGTATACCCTTTTCCCAGTTAAATTCAATGTTGTGACCTCTGAGGGTCTCTGTGCAAATTCTGGGGAAAATTAGGAAGTTTTCATGGTTTAAATGTAGATTTTTGGAAGCTGGTGTGAAATCCAACTGAGAGAGGGGGTGTTTTTGTGAAAAACTGAAAGAAAAAGGGTGCCTCCTAGCTACTAAACCCAGTTTGGCGCCCCTCCCACTGTATTAGCATGCTCCCCATGCCTTAGCATACCCTAGGGCGCCTTTTAACCCATTCTTTTCACTCTTAACAAACCCTAGCCGCCCCTAACTACTAAATCCTCACCTTCCATCCATTCTATTCTCCACCATCCATTCTAGGGTACTCTCTTTTTAGTATTCTAACCCTAGGAGCCACATAACTTCTAATCTTCACCATTCAACATTTAGCCATTAAGTCTCAGCCTTACATAATATTGGGTGCCTTTTCCTTTTCTTCTCAGCCTTAGGATCACCCTAGAACCATCCTAACCCTTCATTCTAAACCCCAGGACACCCATATTTTTGCTAAAACCCAACTGCCACCCCCCTCTTTCTCTCTAATCCCAATAGTATCCATCCTTCTCTATAAAAATGACCTAAAGGCTCCTGAGAAAGAGTTGGATTCTGCCCCCAAGTAAGTTGGAAGGTTGATCTTGAGAAGTTCAAGGGTAGAGGAAGAGGAGAATGCTCAGGCAAGATGAGGGGTTCCTACTTGCAGTTTGCCAACACCATTACTACAACCTCTGGAATCGGACCCCAACCACTTTTACTTTATTTTAGTTTTAATTTTTGTTCTTTCAATTCCAGTTTTGTTATTTACTTTCTGCAATTTATTTTCATTCTGCTTGATCTTTGTTTTATTTTCTACAGATCTGCAATTCAGCCAGGTAAGACAGAAGGCCTAGCTCGAGAAGTTCGAGGGTCAAAGGAGTGATCCGGAGACTGCTACCTCTGATCGGATTACAGATTTTTATTTCGTTTCTTTTGTTAATTTATTTCTGTATTTATTTATGTTTCTGCACTTTTAACTTTTAGTAATATTTCAATTCTATTTTTTTTCTTAGTTTAATTAATTAATTTTTGTATTTCTACACTTCCCTCTTGTGTTCTCTTGTCAGGATTTGAGTGTATATTAATTTTTCCCTCGCTTCCATGTGGATACGACCCGTTCTCACCCATTTATTGTGTTAGTAGTTGTTTGAGAAACGGTAAAAATTATAAATGTTTAAAATGGTGTTTTGGGGTATTTAACGACGCGCTTACGGACACACCAACTTTATCGCAGTATTCTAGGGCATCCTCCTTCAACTCCTATCATGGCGCACGTTATTATTTGTCTCAAATTCTGGGGGTTTTGTGTATAATAAGTTTGTGGTTAAATGTTGTATCTTTGTATCATTCTCAATGACTAAATTATTGTTCGATGATATTACTGTAGCGACATTGATTTGCAATGCGGTGAAATGGTGCTGGTTGAAACATTACTTAAAGTCTTCCGTTAGAGGATTATAGTGACTTTTTGATAAATAGATGTGTATTTGATTTGGGAAAACATCAATAATAGATCATGCATTAGGGATGAACCTTTTAAAAAATATTTTTACCATTAGTACAAGTTGTGATAAGGCTACGTTAAACAAGATATATCATAATAAAATCATACCTTGGGAATGGCCTTCTTGGCCGTGGATGGATCGTCGTCTTCGCGCTCCTTGACGATAGTGTAGTTGTCTTTCCCGTCACTCCCTGTGATCCAGATGCATCCGCTTCTTTTCTTGTGTTTAGCGGTCCTCGCAGGCTTGCTCTCTGGCGAATGAGGCAACTTTGTCCCTTCGACCTTGGCTATCCTCGTCCTCACCGTCGTCCGCCAGTTCTATGAAGTAAATGGCATCCTCTAGGTGTGCCTCTTACTTGTCGAAGGGGACCCTGGTGGCTGGGATCCTTATTGATTACCCCCGGTATCTAGCTTTAATGCACTGATGATATGTCAATGGGATAAGGGCCAAGTCGTGTATCAATGGGCGTCCTAGGAGAGCGTGGTAAGAAGTTCTCCTTGGGATTACCTGGAACTCCTACGTGATGTTGAACGGGCCTATTGCTACCTATAGCTCGATGGATCCTTCCGTGATGGATGGATTCCCATTGAAGTCTGTCACTTCCAGTGGCAATCCCTTGATGTCCTCCTTCCGGACGTTCATCAACTCTAGCGTGAGGATGGAAATAAGATTGACTGAGTTTCGTAGGTCAATCAACGATCTTCTCATTTCGAAACCCCTATTTTCACCATGATGTATAGGGGTCTGTTATGGTGGGAGTCAGTGGCCAATCTGTCTTCCGCTGTGAATTCCACACTGTAGCAGTCATGGAGTCATGGCTGTAGGGCTGTAGAGGGTAGCAGAGGACTTCCACTAGTGCTCTGATGGCTAGTTTCTGTGTTGTTGTGTTGGCCCCTTGCTTGGTGAAAAATTGTTGCTGCTCCTCGCTCTACTCTAGTTTTTCTATGAGAGCATCAGATTGGTATTGATCGGCTGGTCCAACTACATTGTTACTTCCCCCCTGGGTATGGGCTGGGAGGGGGTCGGTTTCTACACGTGCTAGGTCTTTTCTGACGAACTGGTCCAGCTTTACCTTCTGTACGAATAGTCTTCTTAGGGTGAAGCAATCCATCAAGTCATGATGTGGCATCTGATGGAAGTTGCACCACCTCCTGCCGTGCTTGCCTTTCTTTGGGTCCACTCCTACTGGTGGTGACAGCATGCTGATGACCTTGTCTTCAACTAACTTGTTTAATATCATTATAACCTCCTCCCTTGTGCAAGGGAAGAGGGGAGGGGCACTCCTTCATCCTGGGGCATTATCGCGTTGGTATGGCCCCTAGCTGACTCCTCCATTGTTTCTGGGCTTCTTGTTGACTGTATACACCTCATTTCTGTTGTATGGAGGGGTTTCCTTGACGGTTCGTGCCATCCTCTTTGCACACCTCCAGAGCTGGCTAAAGGTCTTGACTTTGATGTTTTTGATGCCAATCCTATAGGTAGGGGGCATACCTTGTACGCATTGCTTGCTGAAACTTCTCTCAGTGGCATGTTCATCGAAGAAGAGTGTTTAAGTTTTTGGAACCTCATGACGTAGGCCAAAAGATCCTCCCCTGGTCCTTGCTCTACGTTCCATAGATTAGCCATTGTTAACTTTCTTTCCAGGGTGAACCATTTTGATAAGAACTTTTTGGCTAGTTCGCCCCACGAATCAATGCTCCCTGGGGTGAAACTCAAGAACCATGTGTACATTGGGCCGGTCAATAACTTCGAGAATTCTCGTACTTTGAGATCTCCGTCGAGAGTGAAGGAACCAAGGATGTCCTCGAACTTACTGATGTGCTCCTGCGGGCTGCCTCTCTACCCATCATACTACAACCACTATTGAGGAGGGGTGTACCTGACAAGGTAGGGCTTGTATAGGATATGGTCAGAGTAAGGCTTTTGTAGGATAGCTGAATCCTGGGCCCGGTTGCGGCTTTCAACTACCAACCCTTGGAAGTATTCCCTTAGTTTTTCCCGGCTGAGAGGGGCCTCTACTGTCGGGTTGGTGCAGGGAAAGGCATGATATTGGTGGGCGGGTTGGTGGCCTATTTGGGTAGGGGTTGGGTTGGCTCTATTGGTCTCCTCGGGCATGGCGGATGTTAGGTTGGAAGCGTAGCGGTTGGGGTTGGGATTGGTGTTTGGGATGCCGGAGTTACGTAGGGGTTTATTCAGCTTGGGCCGAACGGTTGAGTAGAATTTGGAGGGTTCTTCTCGTCTCCTCCTGCATTTGTTCTAGCCTCCTGAATCTATTTTTGAAAAGTGCCTCAAACTCGTAAACTTTGTTCGACAGTATCTCGATGTCGGCTTGGATAGGTGTTTCCATCTTCGGCTAGTTTTTTGCTCCCGAATTGGTGTTCTCCGGGACATTGTTTTGCTCTTCGGGGATGGTGGTGAGGTTGATTCTTCTTGAGGATATTCTCTATGATTAAAAAATGAACCAGAGATTCTACTTTAGGTGGGGGGTAAGGCTTGGATAGGAGCGGTCTCTTTGAAAGACAGAGAGAGGTCGGCAAGTAAGGAAATTGGCTTTTAGGCTAAGGATGCTAAGGTAGGAAGCGAAAGCAAAAGAGTGATTGGGTGCTGGATGTAGAATGTTGAGTGAGTCCCAATACGGGGAGGATCTCTATTTATGCGGGAGATCCCGAGATCCTAAAAGGTAGGAGATAAGGGTACTTGTGACGTATCGGGAAAGGGAATATTGGATTTTGTTGTCAATTGTTAAGTGCGCCATTGGGGTTTCGCCACGTGTCTCATGAGGATTTTCCTGAAGATCGGCTTTCCTTCTCCTCAAGACCCATCATTACTCATGTGTACTACTACCTCTTGCGTGGTTTATCTTAATTGACATGGTGTTAATGACGTCACCGCTTGGTGGGTGGCGTCTTGTTGACCCCATGTGGCGTCTCGCTACGTTTTTTGAGGTTGTAGCTTCCACGTGGCTCTGGGCACACGCGGACCTCACCATGGGGTTAGCCCAAGCTTTTCTCAGTTTGGCTTGTGAGTAGGCTCGGTGAACCATGGGTTTATCGCGGTTTTGCGATACGTGTTGTGAGTTCATCGCAAGATTTGTAGTGTATTGCGGGTTCATCACAACATGAGGGTTGACTGTAGGTTGCTTTCACGCGATTTTTTGGTATTAGTTTTGATATTTGATATTCTCTGAGGGTCTGGGCGAACATTATATACGTACATGTTATAGTTAGAATGAGGTAATTTTGGTTATGAATAAGTTAACTGAAGAAAATGTCATTAAGGCTTCACCACCTCCTGTTGATCCGAAGAGAGATAAGTGTGGCGAACAATGATATGAATATCATTAAAATACCACTATCATTAAAATACCACCCATGGCCTGATGGATTATTTCACTTATGAAGAATTTTCACAACCAAAGTCAAGTTCGATGACTTTCTTAAGAGGAGGCTGGCTCCCTAATCATCAACAGGGAGGAAACATCAATGTGGTTGGAGTAGTTAACCACCCCACTACCGCCTTTGACACGCTAGTTCAGTGGAGCATCGAGCTAAATTACTTTTTCAAGAAAAAGGATGCCAATGAAGTGGTAAAATTGGTGACACTTGGAGTGTTGGTCAACATTTTCAATAATCCAGTGCACCTCCACAATGCTGACTCGAAGCATAACCGACTATTATATGTAACAACAAAAGTGGGGAGATACGAAATGAAAAGAGTGCTGGTGGACCAAGGCAGCACTATAAATCTAATCTATATTCACACCTTACAATTGATGGGTGTGAATGAGGATAACATTAAAAGACTTTCAATGGTAGTAACTGACTTCAATGGGAACATCTCTTCCATTAAAGGCTTCATCTACCTTCCTCTACGCTTGGAGCCATTCTTTGTGACCTAGGAATTCTGTGTTGTCTCAGGCCACACTAGTGCATCAAATCTAAGCACAACAGGAAGATAGTATGCACTCTAGCAACAAAAACGCCATTTGAGAAATTGGAAGCACTAACTTACATGATGTGATTTACTATACCGACCTGGAGGATGATGGTGAAGCATGTATAGAAAAGATAAAGGTTATGAGTCTAGCCTTATGCAAAGAAAAGTAAGATGCAACACCAATCCTACAAGCAAAGGAAAAACAAAATTGCACCTAGATTAGTGATCTTGATGGCCACAGAGTAGAGGAAAATGACGGCTCAACCTAGAGTGGACCAAAAAGGTGAAAGCAGAAGAGGTATGTATAGTATAGAGTTAATTTAAATATTTGTGCGTTAGTCTTCATGTTTGAATCAACTATGGCATATCCTTCCATTACACACTTGGTAATTACTTTATTGTATACCTTTCATCACATAACTCACACATGACATTCACTATGAGCAAGTATACTTTTCAAAACAAAGAATGTACAATGCCGATCCAACTGGAGAAAAACATCATATTTAATGTATAGGTTGAGACAAATGAATTAGTTGAGTGTTGTGATAAAACCAGTCTCGCACCCAAATAATTGCAAGATTCCAACAACAAGGTAGAGGAAATCTTAGAGGAAATCAACAACGTAGACTCAGACATGGATAAAAGACCCCTATTCATTTTTGAAAAATTATAGGACAATTACAAGACAAGCCTCTTTACACTATTGAAAGGTTAGTTCCACTACCACACCTGTAGTTTAATTCTGGCACTTGTACTAAATTAAAATTTCTTCCATCACACAGTTCTAAGATGTCTTTGCTTGGTTGTACGACTAAATGCCCAGCTTGGACCATAGCCTGGTCAAATACTTTGTACATTGATCCCAACTACAAGCTAGTAAAGCAGCCCCAATGAATATTCAAACCCAAAATAGCACTAAAAATGAAGGAAATCGTAGAAAAGCTGCTAAAAGTGGGGTTTATAAAACCCATAATACACCCTAAGTGGTTGGATAATATAGTCCTTGTAAAGAAAAAGAAGGGCCAACTTAGGTTAGTTTGTAAACATTAGATATACTCTTTCCGAGTCACACCATATTGCGACTAACCCTAGATTCGTAAACACCCCAAAAGTGTTGCATTGGCTTCATGGATCTTGATAAAGCCTACCCCAATAATGAATTTCCCTTGCCTAATATTGAGATACTCAGATGCAACAATAAATAATGAGTTGTTCTTCGTATATGTTTACAGTGACTACAATAATATCTTCATGGATCCTTTAGATGCTCCTCATATAGCCTTCCGGACACTTGTAGGGGAATTTTTACTACCAAGTGATATATTTTGGATTAAAGAATGCTAGGACAACTTATCAAAGGGTGATGAACTATGAATTTCTCCTACCTAATATGGAGATACTCATAGATGCAGCGATAAACAATGAGTTGTTCTCTTTCGTAGATGCTTACTGATAAAGCACAAAATAGGCCCACCAATAGATGATGCACAATGTAGACACTCCCTCGTGTGCTACGACTCAGACTCCGACTGTCAGCAATTTGGTTGGGCTGAGCTGTGTGGACGAGTTGCGAGTTGGGTATCCGAGTTGAAGCAATTTGTAAAAGGAGAAGAAAGTGAGAGTGCTTGGGTAGCTTTTACCCGGGGAGGGCACTCCGTTGCTTAAGTCAACGAATGTGTAGGAGTAATCTCTGAGAATGTAAGGGAGCTTGAGAATATCAGTGTGCATACCTTTCTAGGTGGATCTAGACATCTTATATTGGCTCTTGGACTCAGGTAACTGTCTTGAGCTCTTTGTGGAGCTGTTTCCTTATTTTCAGTCGCATTAAGGTGTTAGTTGCTAGATTTGCGCGGTAGTTATAGGTCACCCGCGAGTCCTGCAGTGTGCGGTTCAGTGAGCTATTCCTATAGTCGTAGTAACGGTGTTTGAGTGGGCACGACGCGGGGACAATTTTGGGCGAGCTAGTGGGGCAAGCTCGCTCCAGCTTGGCCGTGTACTTGATGCTGACTGCCACATATCACTTTGGCGAGCTGCTCAGCTATGCTAGACACTATGGGTCGAGCTCGCTCTAGCTCGGCCGCATACCTGATGCTGACTGCCATGTGTCACTTTGGCAAGCTGCTCAACTATGCTGGACGCTGTGGGCCGAGGTCGCTCTAGCTCGGCCGCGTACTTGATGCTAACTACCACATGTCACTTTAGCGAGCTGCTCTACTATGCTGGACGCTGCGTTATCACCAGCATCCACATGTCGATAATTGTGTGGGGTGACCAAAATGCCCCTCATCAATTGCCCCACTCTTGAGTCACTGCTTAGTAGACGAAGAGAGTAGAAGCTCTTTAGGGCATTTTGGGTCGGCTTGCTTCGACCGCCGATTCAGCTTGGTCTGCTCTTGTAGCCGATTCGACTTGTCCGGTTCAGCCTGGTTGAGATGCTTTGAACTAATTTCACTGAGCTAGTTCGCTGACTTGGAGTTGAGATGTCATCCGGAAGCCATATGTCGTTGTACGATTCGAAGGACCAAATTACCCCTCATCACTTACAGTGGCTACAACCATATCTTTATGGATCCTTTAGATGTTCCTCATATAGCCCTTAGGACACTTATAAGGATTCTTTATGGATTAAAGAATTTTAGGGAAATTTATCAAAGGGTGATGACTTGTGATTTCCATGATATGATGCAAAAGGAGATAAAGTGCTATATTAATGACATCGTGGTGAAAGAAAAGAAGAAAGATAATCACACATAAGTCCTTAGGAAAATATTTACGAGGTGCAAATAATAAAACTGAGGCTGAACTCACTCAAATGCACTTTTGAAGTAGAATCGAGAAAATTCTTAGGGGAACAAAGTTGACCAAGTAGGCACTCACCAAGATGATGTAAAAGTCAAGATAGTCTTAGGGATCCCTCCACCAAAGAATGAGTCGTAGCTGGAAACCTTCCTAGGAAAAGTTTCCTATCTGCACAAATTTATCCTAGGCCTAATTCCGACAGTAGCTCCCCTCCTCAACAAAGAAAACCAATAGCTTCTAGTGGTTAGATGGGCATAGTAGAGCCTTCAAACAAATAAAGCTAGCCCTAGCCAAAATGCTAACCATGTCCCTTCCTCAAAGTGATAAGGAGTTCAAACTATACATTGCATCTAATCAAAAAGCCATAGGATACCTAATTGTGCAAGACAATTCAAAAGGTCAAGAGTGTCCTACATACTATGCTAGTAGAACCTTGAGATAGGTAGAAAAGAATTACTTGCGCATGGAGCAACAATGTCTAGTCTCAGTGTTGCGGCATAGAAGTTCAAACATTATATCTGAGGCCAAAATGTGATACTAATTGCAAAGAATGATCCATCAAATACTTTGTAGACATACCCCTTCTCTTAGGAAGACTAGTGAAGTAGCTGATGCAACTCAACGAATACACAATTGAATAAATGCATCCCAGAATAATCAAATGCTAGGCAGTAGAAGACCTCTTTGCAGCCTTTCCATCAAAAGATGCCTTAGAAATTTCAAGGGAGATACTAGGAGATATATGATGTGTTTAGATTACACTAGCAAGTGCACTAGCCGATCAAGTAATATACTGATGAGTAGAGTATCGTTTCCACATGGATTGATCCAACAACTACTAGTACTGAATCAACTTTTTGTTATCTGACAATCCGAAAGGTTAAACAAGGAAAAAAAACCTAACTCCTAATTAGAAAATTATCCTAAGGGTGCTCGGATCAAACCGCCTTAATTAATGAGAGGAAGTGCTTCACGAAAATATTAGCAGAACCGGTTCAGCGATTATACCATTAAGCTATTCAACCAAAGTTGAATTCAGTCATGGGTTGGCTAATTCCTAATTGTATGAGCAGCCTCTTTCGAGCACAACCCACTCTATCTATGAGCAACAATTCCTATATTTCTATCAAGAATTTAATCGCCATAGATGCATTAAGGACAAATAATTTGAAGGAAATCAATTCTTGCTGAATGAATGCCAAATGAATCATGCATATTATCTCTAAGATACACTCAATCCGTTTTCTTGATCAGTTGATCTAATTACCTAAACCCTTTCTCAAGCAATTCAAGTAATCTAAGAAACAAGAATAATTCGGGTAAAACTACTCTTATAATCGAAAACCCTAATAAAAAATCCCAAGACTGAATCACTTTCAATCGGATCAGCTTAAAATATTAATTACAAATTTGAATTAACATCTGTCATGGTTCGCATAATAGAAAGAAAGAAATATTCAACAAAGAAAAACCATTAAACCCTAATTGAATCTAGGTTACCGAATTCGTAGAATCAAAGAAGAAGACAACTTAGGATTTCTGCATCAATCTTCGATCTCCTCTTCAATTCGCATTCAGCAGCCTTGTGATCCTCCTCCTAGCACTTTCCTCTTCGTTCTTGTGTCAAGGGGTCGAACCCTAATTTTTTCTCTCTTTTTTCTTTTATACTTTTCTTTTCAGCCTTTTGTTTAGAGTCCTCCTCCTTTTTAATTCTGCTAAAGTCAGCCGCCTTTTGAAGCCTCCCATAGGGTTGCGGTTGGGCCTCTCTCCTTGGTGGACCGAAGTCCCCCCCTTGGTGCCATATCACCATGTATTATGTTCTCTTAACTCAAAATTGTCCCAAATTCCCAATTTCCTGAAATTCAACGACACACCGGGGTCAAAATATCTTGTGCAATCACATACTACAACTAAACTTCTACCGGCCAACAATTCTTGACAACACATCCAAACATGTGAAAATGTGCTATATCTATCAAATACATGTTGGGTGAAGATGTAGTAGGGAAAACAAACCTACCCTCTACCCTCTAAAGGTTACTACTACTTCATAATAATTGCCATTGACTACTTCACAAACTAGTACAAACCTACCCTCTAAAGGTTATCTATCACACTATGGGCATACGAAACTTCAATTAGGAGGGGAGAAAAAGTGACTCCATATTCCCTAGTATTTGGACACAAGATAGTACTATCCACTGAAATACGAATAGTTTAGTGTGGGTAGCATATGCAATGGGAAAGAATTTCAGCATGAAGGAGATGAACCAAATGGCTTGTAACAGGCTAGACACCCTAGATGAAATAAGAGAGTAGTACTCTTCATTGCAACATCACTGCATGCTAGAGTAACACTCTACATAGAACAAAAGCTTAGTTGGCAATCTATAAAATGAAACAATACATATAAGTTTGAACAAAACCACAATGTACCTTTGGAATTCATGGGCATGAGGTCATTTCTTCATTCTACCACCTTGGACCATAAGCTAGGTCCCTACAAAGGTTGGCTTGTTCTTGTGTAGACTTTGGTTGGGGGGAGCTGATAGCACCAACTCTCTCCTCCTTGTTAGACAGTTTTGTATGCCCTTAGCTTCAATCAGAATGATATACATTATGAGTTTATTGTAAATGAATAAAAGTACATATTTGATTCATGTTCCCTTGGTATGTTTCTGTGTAATACCCTTAAACTGGACACTTAATGAGACTCGTGTTAGTTTAGAATGTTCACAGCCATGGGTTGGTCTAGGGAGACCTATCCTGATAAGGCTGACACTGTTGTGCTACCAAGTCGGTTGGGATGGTCTCTCTCAGCTGCTAAGGTTAGACCCTAGGCACATACAGTGTAGGATTAATTGAATCTTTGAAATGGACTAGATTTCCAGTATTGCCCTAGACCTTGGAGATTAATAGGTCAAATTGGAAAGTTACACCCGACCCCTAGACTCGATTATGATACTGCACTAGGTGTCGGATTGGGCTGTCTTTGATGTACCATCAGTGAGATCCTTAGCGAGGGTTAAAACCTGGGTATGTTGGGACAGTTTGAGAATTCATCTGAGTGGGTGATCATAGTGACAGGATCAGCCCCTTTGTCGGACAAAGGTAATGATCAGGGATGCACTCTCACTAATGGAAACCAAGACTACCGGCAGCCGATTTCAATCGTTGAGATTTGTTTTGCAAAGTATATTTTATATGAGATATAAAAGTGTATATATTATGGTTTCTAAAATGTTTACAAAAGGTTTTAATTCCCAGGATCCATATAAGCAGAGAGTGCAACACTGTTCCTTGCAGCCGAGGGAGAGGTCCTCTCTTGTCGGGCAGTGTTTGATCATTAAGGGCTGAGAGGTTAAGTGTAAGACCATTGAGGGTAATGCCTGATGGGCTAATCTTGCATCTGCCCACAGTCCCTGGGTGTTACAAGGTGGCTTGGCCCAGGGACCACTTAGGGTAAGTGTTGGGCCCATAGAGCCCATTTGATAGGTTTCAGGGGGTGCACTGTCCTTAGTAGTGTATTCGGCCAGGCCTTGTAACAAAGGCTGGGCCAAACCCATGTGGTTGATGTGTAGATCAATGTTTGGGTCCCACGCCATACAAGGAAACCCAACTAGGCAGCAGATAGGAAGGCTAAGTGAGCACATAAGCTTAATGGGCCTAAAGCCCATTTCAAACTGAACTTATTTAATAAGTTAAATATGGGCGAATTCTGAGATGGATCAATAGATAGAATAGGGTCTTAACCCTATCCACTCAGAGAGTCCAGATCTGAATATGATTCAGATCTAGAAATATCGTAATGAGATCAGGAGAAGGTTGATCTAATTTGTAGATAAGATAATGGTTCATCCTTAGCACCTAAGGGGATGTCTGATCCAAATATGATTTGGGTCAGCAACTCCTAATTGGATTAGGAGCTGATCCTTTGGGGTTACAAAAGGAGGGGGCGACAGCCTTTAGAGAACACATAATCACATTCTCTTCAGAGCTGAATACACAGAAGGAAGAATTAACCAACTCTGCAGAATTCTTTCTTGCCGCCCAGTTTTCCAGTTCGATCTCCAGTTGTGGGAGAAGTCAAGATTCGATCTTGACATCAGTTTTTTGTAAAATGATTGATAGGAAGTTGTGCTCACGTGCCATCCTGTTGTTTCTTGCGAATGACAGATTTCTTTGAGAAGAACACTGCTGATTCTGCTCCATCCTACACTGCGCCATCTTCAGTGGGAGCAGTCTTTGGATCCTTCCTTAGGCGTGAACACCTTCATTGAGGGATAATATTTCTCTGTATCAGGTATACCTCTCTCATACTCCTTTTGGTTCAGATCTGGTTCAATTTATGGTTCAAGATTGATCCTTGAAAATATGATTTTCTAAATAGGGAATTCGATTCCCAGTTAAAAGGGAGAGAAATTTTTGAAATTCACCCACCTTATTTCGCAAGATTTGGGCGTCCATATGATGGATCTCTCATCCCTTCACTCCTCACTAGAAGATGCCACTTCCACAGGGGCAGGATCAACTCCTCACGTCATGACCCATGACCACATGCACTTGGTGGGATAGGGAAGAATTAGTGCCAATTCTAATAGTTGAGGAGACGATGCTTTCTTCTTTGAAGGTTGACTCTCCACAGTGTTGGATACCTTCGTTTTCACTTGCCTCGTGTCCTGCGTCAGAGGCTTTCTCTTGGCAACCTTCCTTGGCTGTGTTGGAGCCTCTTTTCTGCCTTCCCCAACCATACTCTCTCCTTTCCTTGGCTATTCCACTTCCTCCTTGACCTGTGGTGCAGCCATGCCATGACTAGGTCTTGGTGTTAGCACAATAAACTGAATCAAGGTTTGGTATTGCTACACCAATGGCGCCAACTCCTCCACCTGAACAATTGAGATTTCTACGAAAACTAGCTAATGAGAAGCGTTCATAACCAACAAATGGAAAGTAAAGGGTAGGAATTCCTTGCGCCTATCACGTTCTCCTTTATTGCCAACAATGGTGAAGAGTGAAGGGATCCAATTCGCAGGGTACCAATGAGGTAGAAGGAAAACACTTAATAAACCACAGAAAGACAAAAGGGGTGCAAATGTAGGAATTCATTTGTTTGTGCATTGGAAAACGCTTGACAAACCACATAAAGACAAAAGGGGGTGCAAATGTAGGAAAACACTTGGTACCGGTCCAATATTTGATGAATGGTTTGGTCGAACTAATCACATGGATACCTAAGAAGCATAAATAAATAGGGCAACTTATACAACCATCATCTTACCCCTCCAACCATGGTCGATCGGACCATTTTTTCATCAATGATCCAAATTTGCTGTTATTAGCATCTAGTTTAACATTGGTTTCTAGATCTAGCAAGAGATATGTGTTTGTTCCAAATCTATTGTATTTCCCATGGTTTCATCAGATTAAACATGGCTTCCACTACTTTCCTCCCATTAACATCACTGTTCCAGATTTGTGTGTTATTTTTTGTTTTTTTTTTCTTGATTGTTACTTATTTGATTAAACATGTTTGTGGACATGTATCCAATTTTGATACCGTTTTATGCGTTGTGTTGCTTGCTCGATTGACATGTTTGACTTATTTTTTTGTGCATAAAAACTTGTAGATGTACATATCTATTCAACTTATTGAATCTTTGATTTCAGTTTCTGATGAAGGAAGATTTGGTCCAACCTCGCAATCACTCTACGTGGCAAAAGCAAATAGCTCGGCACTTAAAACAGTGTACCCAGGTTCCCCGCAATTCTATTCAGAGGCAAGGTCATTGATTGCTAAGACCGACCGGTTACGCACCATTAGTTTCTATGTGTGAACGAATCTTTTGACAGGTACTTATACATTTATCCTCTTTTCTAGGAGGACTTCAGATATTTAAATCTTTTCTTTTTAACAAGTTGAGATATCTTCTTTGCTTCTCAAGTAGATTGGTTTAGTTATTTTCTGGTCAAACATTATATGCTAATGGACATTGTGTTTATATGCTTGCATAAAAAATAATAAGATTTAATTACAACTTAATTCAAGTGTCTCCTTATTACCAATAGAATATCCTAACTTCAAATGGTGAGAAATGAGAGCTGGTAAATGGAATATTGTCAGAAGTTGTAAAGAATGATGGGGATAAGGATAAGAAGAAGAAAATGATTATGAGACAAAGAATACTCATAAATAGCAAAATACTGATTATGGGATAAATAATATTCGTAAATGTTGAGGATAAGGATAAGAAAAAAAGTCCATAGATATTCATATCTTCAGAATTTCTTTAATTTTGTTTTGAAAACCATTGTTTCGGTGGTTTTAAAGAGATGAATTATTGTTATTTAAAATTAAGCCAATGTCTTTTTTGTTTTTTTTTTGGTTCCTCAAAACAAAATCAGAGTTCAAGAATTTGTTTCACTTAGTATTGCTAATGAGGCAAACAAAATATTCATATTCGTAGGGAAACCCTCACCAAGTCCATAGGAATTGAAAAATGAATTATATTGCAGATGTTACAAGTAACTAAATTTTTTCTTGTAGCCTAAAATTGATTCTCTATTGTTTTAAAATATCAAAGAGATTATTTTAATCTAGATCCTTTTGGCTCAGACTCAATTTGCAAGAAGAAAAGTTAACCCATTGATTTAGGAAGGGGATGGCTAGCTAGGAAATAATTGATATAAGTGCAAGTGATCTGGACAGTTGGTGCTTTGGGACCTCGTACATGCTCCTCTCACTGTAGCAAATGCTAATCCACCTTGGTACACAACATATAACCACCAACTTGCAATAAACATAAGGAAAACTAGATATTAGTATAATTCTTTTCATGGAGGAAGGAAAAAAACAAAGAGGATGAAATGGAATTCACATCAAATCTTCTCCGTTTTAATAGGAAAAATATAGTGAAGTAAGTCAGAAGCATTTATATAAGCTATATTTGGTGGTGAATGAGGTTAGAGCTTAGATCATCTGTATTTTACATCCATGTATCTTGAACCCAAGAAGTCAAATGGATCAAATAGTCCTCCTGTTTGAACCCAAAATATAGAATTAGGGGAGGGTGATCTTTAGACTTTATAGCCTATTAAAACTAAATATTATAACAAGATTAGATTAGAGTTTATCTGGTAGAAGCTTTTCTTGTTCCACTACAGAATAATGAGTTGAGACTCACAATTATCATTTTTTTTATACTAATACAAGTTTCTTTACTTAATTATGGTTGCCTTGGTTATGTTGATGGCCCAGTTTCATTAATTACCATGTTAATATGAAGTTCATTAACTAATAATTGTAGATATTATGGGTAGCACCACTTTTACAAGAAAATGTACCTTAGGCTGCGTTTGTTTTCAATGCAAATGTAAATATGTACCCTGCATATTTGCCTTCATCTTGGTTCATGAATGTAAAGTTGGTTCACAGCTTAATCCGTTTTTTGTACTCTTCTCGTTTGTTAGGAAATGAGGTAAATGAGTGTACAAATTTGCTGACATTTGGTTGACATCGATGCAATCTATGAGAGCAAACATAAATGCTCTAACTACCTACTCTCCACTGTGTTGAACTTTTGGTCAAATAACCATCAAACCAGCTTCGATGAAATCTGGACCGTCCATTCTAACCAAGATCACATCATAAGAGGATCGTGCGCTCCTTTTCGGAACTCCACTTCTTATTCTTCTTCCTTCCTCTCTGATCAATCAATCTGGTGCTCTCTCTCTCTCTTTGAATGTTAAATAAATGGAAGCCAAGAACCCCGGACTCTAGTATTATTCCAGCCTAGGACCCGCAAAACACTGCATTTCTTTCTTCAATGACTAAATTTGGCTTACATTTAATTGGTGCCTACCATTTTTGTTGTTGTTGCTGATGGCATTTGATTAGAGCTCCACCCAGAAAGACCTCCGATAGTTAGATGTTGCTCGGACGGTCGCCGAAGAGTCACATGATGCCATTGGTTTGGCAACAGGGAGGAACGCCGAGGGATTTCTCCCTAATTCAGCTCGTGATGTTGGTAGTCCTGGGTCTAGACAACCACTGTATTATGCGGCGACGGTTCCCGATATTGGGTATGTGGGGTTAGGGTTTGTGAATCTGATGATGGCTTGGTGTTCTCGTCCGCTTGTGCTCATTGGCATCGCTAGTGGTGTGCCTGTTGGGTATACTAAATTTCCAAATGTTGGAAATCAGGTTGGAGGTAATGGGGCCGATCGAGCGAGCAATGAGGGTGGCAAAGAATCGGTGTAGGGGAAAAAAGTTAAGTTTTTGTGCAGTTTCGGAGGTAAGATTTTGTGGAGACCAAGTGATGGGATGTCGAGATATGTCGGAGGTCAAACTAGGATAATTGGTGTGAAGAGAGATTTATGTTTTCAAGAACTAGTGCTGAAGATGACCAACATCTATGGCCAATCCGTGCATATCAAAACACAAGAGGAGATGAACATTTCACCCCCATCTCCGACCAGCAACGACCATGGTCGGAGATGGGGTGAGAAAGTTACCATTGGGGGGGAACAGAATACAACAAATCTCCTCTCACTCGAACAGCTATTTTCATTTCGTCAAACAACAGCACAAACATATACCCTATTTACATTGTCAGCCAGAGAGAGCAAGTTTGCATCTAAAAAATCAATGCAGTAATGCATTTTTGAAACGAAACAAAGCTGTCAGAAAAAAACAATTTTACCCTCTTAATCGATGCAGTTATGTATGCCAAACAAATGCTCACAAACGTAAACCAGAGTACATAAATACCCCGATTAGGCGTTTATATTGCAAACAAGCACAGCCTTAGAGTTTATGATACTCATGACTAGATGAATGCAATTGCTAGCCATGACTCAACTTTATCTTGATTTTTGACCCTTCCTCTCAGCCATAATGGAGCAACAAATAAGCTCCTCCTTACCTTCACCTAATGCTTCATTGACATTTTGAGAACCTGGGTCCTAGCTTTACTTAAAACCTCCATCCCATTTTGATGGAATATGTGTTTGTGTGTTTATAGGTACTAAAATGGAAAAATATTGTGTTGTAATCAAAGGGTGCCAACCAAGAACTTATTTTACATGGGCAGAGTAAAATGCCCAAATGCATAGATTTAACAGATAACACCTATGAAGAAGTTGTATTTCAATTACAATGGTACCAACACAATTTAGATCCAATACCCAACACCCTATATAAAGGATACTGACTCATAGGTGAAGGCATTAAAAGAACTCCACGTGACATGATAATGTATGACTTTGGGAGCTACTTTTGTCAACTTAAATATTATGAATATGCTATATTTTCAATGTCCATGACTTTTTTAATATTGCCATGTCAGCATGCCATGTGGCAAGATTCAAATACTACTATGCCATGTCACTCCATAAATAATAAGGGTTATGTTGTGGATTTGGAGAGTGTATGGATTTATCAAAGTGGATTGAAATCAAATACCTTGTAAAATTTTCTCAACAAACAAATACAAGGTGCCAAAACTGGGAATATATATTTTCCTTTCTTATCCCATCTCTTCTCATCCCATTGTTTCTTAGCAACCAAACAGACCACAAGGAATTTATAGAAAATTGGGCTATTGAGTATCCAACCAGCCCATTTTATATATTAATCCACATCCGATTCATGACAATGATAAAGCTCACTAGAAAAGTGGCAGGATGCAAGAGTTGTTCCAATGTCCACATTGTTCAAAAACTCCTCAAATGGATGCAGCCCATAAGGCCAAATCTCACGAATATTAAAGGATGATGACGAAGATGATGATTGAGACATTTTCACAGTAAGGAATAGCAATTATAGTGCAGTAAAGGGTAGGTCTCTCTCTAAGAACAGGATAATGGGGAAAAAGATGAACAATAAGAAAGGATTTCAAAACCCTAAACCACGGGGCTACTGGCATCCACTGGCATATGGTAGAATAGGGTTAACCTCACGTTTGTAAAATAACTTGCTAAGGTTTCCAATTTTGAAAATTCGCCTATTAGTCCCTAGAAGTCCTATCACTACCTGTCAAGCATTTAGATGTCTTATTACTATGATAGCTAATCAAGTACTTTATATTAAATAGGCTGACATCAATTTGTCAATCATGCCCCCACATGCGTGTCACATTAAATGAAATGTTATATACTATCAATCAATTCATATGAAAACTAGTACGGAAAAGTACGGAAAGTCTGAATTCCAGCCCCTCTACTACTAGCCCTTTCTCCTATAAACCACATCTTTGCCGGTGAATTTAGCATCAATTCCCCATTCTCAATGCGCTTATAGATTAGACCTATTCATGGGCCGTGGGCCGGGCTTTTATTTTGGATTAACAGAATTTTCTAAGGCTCGAGCCCGAGCCCGAGCCTGGCCCGATCATCGGCCTACAACTTAGGCCAAGTCCGGCCCTCATAAAATTTAGCCCATACTATTAGCGGCTGAATAGAGAGAGAGATTGTAAAGAAAATAATAAAATATGTATATATTAAATTATAAATATATATTTTAATAAATATTATATTATTTATATATTTTATAAAATATATAATGCTGAGTTGGATCGGACCGGGTTCGGGCCGGGTTTTTTTGACAAATCCGAATTTATCAATTATGACACAGGGTACTTATTAGATCGAATAAGTACATTAGATCCGGTACGAAGTTGCAACTCCGGGTAAGGAACAACGCTAGACATTATAAGGTAAGCTATTGAGTGGCCTGAAAAAGGCTGAGCCCAGCCTGAAACATAGTCGGGCTTACTATATTAGGTCTGAGGTCAGGCCTGCGGGTCTAATTACATGACCAAGCCCGACCGGAGTGTGGGCCGGGCCGTTGGACTACCCGGCCCATGAACAGGTCTATTAGAGATTCACTAATGAAAGTGAAATTGCACAACAAACAAATGAAGCCTAAGAAACATCATTCCTACCTTTATGAACGATCTAAGCCATTTTCTTGTGAAGAAAACCAAGAATTGCATGAATTCTTTCTTTACTAAAATTTCTCTTTACGTATGTAACTACAACAGTCTCTATTTGATATGTTGCTCTTTACAAAATAATGCGATTCACCGTGAACACTCCCACACGCTTTAGATGCCTTTTAGTAATTTATAGACCAACTGCCATGAACCATACATGTATAAATAGAGACGGTCACCACTTGGCCAAGTGTTCATTTTCAATCTGTTTCCCATCTTATTGGAGGCTTGGAGTTTAGTGGAGACTGTCTGCGAATTGGATTTCAGTCGGATCAGATTTCCTACTTGGAGAGATGGAAGATGCGTTTTTCTTTGAATATATATTTGTTGATAATCACCTTTTAGTAATTTATAGATCAACTGCCATGAACCATACATGTATAAATCGAGACGGTCACCACTTGGCCAAGTGTTCATTTTCAATCTGTTTCCCATCTTATTGGAGGCTTGGAGTTTAGTGGAGATTCGCCTGCGAATTGGATTCCTGCCGGATCAAATTTCCTACTTGAAGAGATGAAAGATGCGTTTTTCTTTGATATTTGAATATATATTTGTTGATAATCATCTTTAGATCCAATTTCTACTGTTTTTATCTTCAAAAATCATCATTCCTCTAGTTTAAAATGAATTGGTGTTAATGTCTTTTTTTCTTATGGTAAGCCCTTGCGGGAGGGTAATCTATTTATACTAGTAATAAATAAACAAAGACAAAATACAAGATGTATGCAAGCTGTTTGAGAAAATAACAGACCGAGCTGTTTACGTGGTTATTGTGGTGGAATGAAAATCCCAACTGAATTTTAATCCCAAGCATCCTCAACCAAAATTTAGTTTCCCATTTATCATGCCCACCAAATATTTAATGTGATTTTAGTAATATGTTTATACTTTAGGTTCAGTTTGAAAAGAGTACAAATACAAATATATACAATTAAGGCAAATACGTACAAAATAATAAAAAATACCAGATTTTACACTCTACATATTTGTATTTATACCCCTTCCAAACTGAGCTTTAAGATCTTTCTTCTTACCCAACAATAGTTTATAACCTCCTCAATAGTCAACCCTTTTTTTCTCTTGAATAACTTTCTTTCATTGGTTTGTTGAATGCCACTTATGGTGTTTTAAGATGTGCTACAACCTTCTGGCGAGGCCTACTTTACTTTTTAAAGCTTCAATCTCCCCTCTCCTTTTGCATTATTTTTAATTTCCCATGAAAATTTCTGGTACTCTTGTTCTGTAATGCTAGAAAAGTTCTGCAATTGATCTGCAGGATTTGTTTCTCAAGTACACCTTCGCACCATAAATATTACGATTTCGGGGAAAGATTTGGGGTGTCTCGAAGAAGGACTACTTGTGTCTAACGTAGTGGCTACAGCCGTTGATGATGCACAGGAGGCCATAATTTCCAGGGTTTTCACGCCATCGTTCTACTGGAAGTTGCTGCGTTTGTTCAAGGTTGGAACGGAGAAGAAGTTAGCCAAAGCACAGGAGGTCGCTGATAATGCGATTTATGATATCGTTTGGCGTAAGAGAGAAGAAGTGCTTAAAGGAGTAGAATCAGAAACAAATAGCTTACTGTCTACCTACGTTCGATCTCAAGGAGAGAAGGCGGACTGGTCTGAGGTCAGGGTGAAGTTCCTTAGAGACATGGTTCTCAACTTCTTCATAGCTGGGCGGGACACTACAGCTTTGGGTCTTCTCTGGTTCTTCTGGTCACTTTACAGAAATCCTCGTGTGGAGGCGAAAATCCTGGAAGAGTTGAGGCATGTAGTCTCTCATCAGAAGGAGAGAAAAGGTGAAGTAATTGATGATGGTGATGCTGTAAGCGTAAGCAAGAAGAGATGCATGTTCGATCCAGATGATCTCAAGAATTTGTTGTATCTGCATGCAGCATTCTGTGAAACACTACGGTTGTTTCCTCCCGTCCCTTTGAACAGAAAAGGAGTCATCAAGAAAGATGTCCTCCCTGATGGCAGTGTTGTCAAACCAGGGATGCAGGTACTGCTCGGAGTTTACTCTCTGGCAAGGATTCCGTCTGTGTGGGGGGAAGATTGTTCGGAATTCAAGCCGGAGAGGTGGATTAAAGAGGATGGTTCACTGGATAACGACATGATTTCCAAATTGTTATTTGCATTCGGTGGTGGCCCAAGAATTTGCATTGGTAGGGACATGGCTTTCACCAATATGAAGTGGACTGCTGTTGCTATCCTCTCCAATTTCCATATTCAAGTGGCAGATAAAGATCACCCAGTCTCCTTGAAATCAACGGTTGTTCTTCAAATTAATGGTGGATTGATGGTCCATGTAAAACAAAGGAGTTTGTTTTAATTTAGTATATATATTAGAATTAATTAATCAAGTCTTAATTAGGCTGCTTTTGGCATGCAATCAGGTTAATTATAAGCTAGCTAGCTAGCTTATTATGAAAATTAGTCCAATTTAAAAAAGTTCTGCAGGTAATTAAGGGCGTTTGGTAAGAGCATCATTCATTTACCAATGCTCCTCCTTTTATCTGTAATAATGAGTGTTAAGCCTATGGCAATATCTAGCAATAAAAAAAAAGACCTTATTTTTTCTTAAATGTCAGTGTGGCCGGTATGGTTTTCAAAACCGGATCGGACCGGATGATCGGACTGAAAAATTAGGAATCGTTCAAGTGACCAGTTCCGTTTTTCCCTAAAATCAGATTTTTGTCAAAAGATCATTGATTTTAGTAAGAAAATCGCTAATCCAAACAGTTAACCATTCAAACCGTTCGACCTGAGAACCGGACCCCTAACTGGTTCGTCCTCTGGATCGATTTTAAAAACCTTGGTGGCCGGCTCTTGTGATGATTTTATATGGCATACTGCACTAAAAATGATACATTAATTCATATGTATCAAGAGAGTGACAATATAGCCTACTACATTAGCCTGATCATGTCATGAGACGGGAATAGCATCAAGAGCGGAGTAAGGGTTGCTGAATCACCCAAGAAACCCAGACGATGAGGGACACGTGGGTGAAGGGTAGGGCCTCCACAATCACCCATGATGAACCACCCATGATGAATGAGTCAGAGCGACCTGGAGCCTTCGAGGGGTCACCTCAGTCCACGCACGCCATGTGTCCTAACAAGCGGGGGACACAATGGCACTCCCCTAGGTATTTAGAGGCCCTCTCTCTTTCTCTCTCTCTCTCGTTCTTTAACGCAGTTAGGCTTAACTGACCTTCATCATCCTTGACTTGAGCATCGGAGTTCCTTCCCCAGCCTAAGGAACTTCCTCAGGACCTTTGACTTGCTTTCTTGCACGTTGTGCTTGGTGTACCACATCGTCCTGCTCACCTCTGCTGCTTGTCCACCTTGGCACGCCTTTATGGAAAATTGACCAAAATGCTCTTACAAAGGGCAAACTAGGAAATATATAAAATAAATTCTAGGAAATATATAAAAAATATAGGAAATATCAGAAATTTCATAAAAATTAAAATTTTATAAAAATAAAAAAAAATTGAAGAAAACAAAATATATATATATATATACATATATATATATATATAAAAGCATAGAGATTTCCACTAATGAAGATATTTTATCTGATTCAATATCATTTTACATGCATGTATTCATAGACCGTTCTGTTGGAGGCGGATCTCATAATCTGGACTTTGAGGTCTATTGTCTCTTTGGTTTATGCATTTAGGCACGCCTTGTAAACATCAATTTGTCGGTCACACCATCTATTCTTTGTCCCTCCAAATCTCTTCAATATATGGCTGGAAGCAAAGAAACATTTCAAATTAAATATGATGTTCAAAGTTCAAAATCAATAAAATTTAGGCTTTTAGCGCAAGTTTTCTTCGAAGTGAATTCGGTTGAAAGAAAGAAGCAGAAAAGAGAAATGGGGAGTTATTAAAAAAGTTTTTTAATACATAACATGCTCCAAAATAAATATTTAAACTCTTCACATACTATACATGGAGACAATCCAAACTCTCCCCTACCCAACGCAGCAAGAGAGGGGAATTGGGAGAGCATTAATAAGTATTCCAGACCGGTAACCCAATCCAAACTCTCTGTCAGTAATCAGATTAGGTTCATATCAATAAAAGGAATTGAAATTCTAATGTATTACCCACCAGTTAATAAAAGTTGGAACTTCACCTTGTTGGTCGGTAAACATGAAGAAAGGTTATCCAGATGTAATTACCATACGATTGTAAATGATTCATTTATATAAAGGCAGAGTCATGTCAATAAAGTAACAAGAAGACCACGATAGCTACAAGGGGTGCACATAAAGTAGTAGCCAAAGCAGATCTAGCACTAGCAACACACAGCTAGGGGTGTCACAGCAAGAGCTGAAGGTGCCTTCACCAGGCCATCACTGAGCCTGACAACTAAGTTGACTGGCTCTTGTTTAAGAAATTGTAATTACTTAAGTAGATAAATTCTCCTGTACATGATAGATAAGCCTTGCCAACAGTGCTGTTGACGAAGTTTCTGAAGCCAACCGACCTGAAAGCAGAGTGTGCATCCTTCCTCTGCATTTGCCAGGACTCAGAATCTGCGTTGAAGATTCCATCGCCAAGAATATCGAATATCTGCATGAAATTCTTGCCTTTTGGATAGTTGGCGATGTTGGTCTTGAAGATGTGCTCTAAGTTTTTGGGATTACAAGTCACCAGGTAGTCGATATTAGACAAGACGAGGCCCTTCAGGTAGAAGGAAGTGCTGCCAAGCTTGATGAAAGCCTCCGTCAACAGCTCATATATCCTGTGGCTGTTCAAGAACAACACCGGGACCGAGACCAGAAAAGGCCAGTTGGAGTAGACGTGGTTGTTCTGTTTGCGTTCCAAGAACCATCTGAAAAGGAAGAAAAGAACAACTGCTAGAAAGACGACGTAGCATGCAGAGGCTGGTGGGAGGAATGGGATGGTGATGAACGCCATGGCCATCTGATGATCTCTGCAACTCTGCAGCACTAACGAATGTAACAGGTTACATTTATAGTTAAAAAATACTTTAAATTTTAGTCTGTACAATGAACTGATAATAGAGACCGGATTGGCTGGAGATAAAAATCATGCACATCGGGCTGAGTTAGATTATAAGCTGGCGTCTTCATTGAAAGGGGGTCCGGATTTGTAATGAAAAGAGCAACTACCACGAACCGTAATTCTTCAAGTTGGTTGGTTGGATACGATATTAAAATAGGGGAAAATCTATGAAAAGGGAAAGATATTATATGGAAAGAGTTTTGACCAATCAAAACCCATCCATGCTTGATGATAAATGACACTTGATTCACTATCATGTTTATCATGTTTATGATTCCAATTTATTGGTTAGTTGTTTTTATGGATATCATATCTTAAAAACCTACTTCTTAAAAATCAAACCCTGATCTCACATAATTAATAACAAAGAGAAGGGCTCCCTTTATAATTGGAATCATAAACCTGATAGTGAATCAAGTGTCATTTATCAAAATTTATGAATGAATTTTAATTGGTCAAAACTCTTTTCATATCTTATCTTTTCTTATTTTACCATTTTCTTCACAAAAACCACTTCAGAAGGGAGGCACTGCATTTATGGGGTTGAAATGGGGTCAGTCTCCAGTACACATACAATTAAAGAGCTCAACTGTGAAACTTTAATCAAATTAGGGTATATATTTGGAAAAGAAATAAGTATTTATTTAAATAAATAATTATATCTGTTTGGTGGGTCCCTTTCCAAACTACTTATACTTATGGTAAGGACTAAGGAGTACTGGCCTGGGGTGATCAAAACAACTTAGAATTTGCAAATGAATTGCCCCACAATTCCACCGGGAACGCTGACATAGAGAACAAGAATGTGGTCGTTCGACATGGGTCCTTTTATTATCAATATGACAATGAATGTTATTAGTTGGAACGTGAGGGGAGCTGGAGGCTTGTTAGAATGCACTAACCAAGGATTTGTTTTGTCATGAAAACAAGAGTTAATCCGGAAAGAGCTAGGATAATTGCTTGTTCTTTTCCTTTTGATAAGTTTCATATTGTTGATTCTATTGGTTTTGCAGGTGAGTTTTGGGTTTTATGGGATTCAAGTATTTGCCATATTGATGTGGTTTTTTCTATTGATAGGCTGGTGCATTCTGTTATAACTAAGCTTGAGTCTAACAAAGTTTGGTTTAATACTTTTGTGTATGCTCCGCCCTGCAGGGTTGATCAGTTAGTTGTTTTGGAATTGATCAAGGAGATGGTCTATGAGACCACAAATGGGCCTTGGTGTCTGATTGGAGACTTTAACTCCTTCAAGAATCAATGCAAATAAACAAGGAGGAAGAGCTGTTCTTAATTCCTACTTCATAGTCAAACCTGTGACTTTAATGACCTCATTAATTCTTGTATAATCCTATGGATATGGATACGAGGGATTCCCAACTCACATGGAAAAATAATACTACTCATGAAAAGCTTGATTGGGTCCTCTCAAACACACAATGGAGATTTGAATTTCAGGATAGTACCCTTACTAATCTATCATTTTTGTCTTCTAATCATACCCCTTTTCTCCTCAATACATGCCCGAGTCACCACATGGGGCCTAAACCTTTTAGATTTAAGGCCATGTGATGCTTGGATCACAGTCTCCAGGAGGTTGTTAAAAATGCTTGGTAGCTTAATGTAGATGGCTCTAGAGCTTTTCAATATATTCAGAAAATGAACAATTTGGTTAGAAAACTCAAAGAATGGAATTCAAACCAGTTTGGAAACATTAAGATTAGAAAAATTGAGATTTTGGAGAAGTTGGAGGATATTCAATCCAAGATTTCTGAGAATCCAAATAATCTCACCCTTATTAATCATGAGGTTACTCTCCAACGTCTGTTGGACAATATTCTCGCCAAAGAAGAGATTCATTGGGCTCAAAAGTTGAGTGTAAATTGGCTAAAACTTGGCGATAAGAACAATTATTTCTTTCATACCATGGCTACTATTAAAGATAACAAAAACAAAATTTGGAGATGGAGATATGATGAGGGTGATTGGATTTTGGAGATGAAGAAGATTCAAGATCATTTAAGTAGAGAATTCGAAGAAAGGTTTAAATATGAAGGAACTTGTGGGGTTGAGAGTTTCATTAGTGAAATTCACCATTGTGTGATTGATGAGATTAATCTCGAGATTACTAGGGAGCTCACTGATGAAGAAATTTATAGAAACCTTCTAATAATTAATGACATGAAAGCCCACGGGCCGGATGGCCTCAATGCTCTCTTTTTCAAAAAAAAAAAATTGGAATGTGATTGGGGACTCAGTTTGTTATGCTATTAAGGATTTCTTCCACTCAGGAAGATGAATAGATTTCTAAATTGAACTTTCATCACCTTGATTCCCAAAACTGAGAATCCTAAAACTGTGAATAGCTAGCTATTGACCAATCAGTTTGTGTAATGCAATGTTTCAAAAACCAACCCAGAGGCCAAAGTGTTTTTTCCTTTGGGTCGCCAGGTTACTAGTTCGACTGGCCAAGTCAAACGGGTCACACCATGCCACATCAGCCATATGGAAATATATATATATATATATATATGTATATATATATATATATACATATATATATATATGTATGTATGTATGTATGTATGTATCTGTATATGTATATACATGCACATATATGTGTACAAGTATGTATAAACAAGTATTTTATCAATAAATAATGTATAATTATGTTTTACATATAATATATGAAATGTTTTATATTTAATATATGTTTTTTAATTCAGTTTTAAATTTTTTATTTGTAAAACATATTAAAAACTGCAATTTGAGGCCAAAAAAAGATTTTTTGGAAAAAATAACGAGGCAAGAAACCTATGCATAGATCTCAAAAAGTTACCCAAAATAAAAAAATCACATCAATCGGACATTGGAGTGCAAAGTTATGGCCTATTAAAGTTTGCAAATACAGTTAGTATACAACTTGCAACTCGGTTACTGGGTCAAATGGGTCAACAGTTCAATCATTCAGGTCAGACGGTTTTTTTGACCTTTTCTGGGTTTTGTTCAAACCAGACCCGGAATCTTAACCGAGTGATGGTTTGAGTGGTTCAACTGGTTGGGTTAATGACGGGTTGAATACACTAATGTAATGTGATCTACAAGATTATTTCCAAACTCTTATTCAACAGAATTAAATCCTATTTAGATGAAATCATTTCCCTCCTACCAGAGTGCTTTAGTCCCGAATAGAAAAATCACAAACAATATTCTTATTGCTCATGAGATGATGCACTCTATGAAAAGAAAAAAGGTAAAACAGGGATTATAACCTATAAAATTGATATGGTTTTAGTTAAATTTGGCTTTCACAAACAATGGGTGACTTGGGTTATGGAATGCATTAGATCCGTTTCCTTCCAACCATTCATTAATGGATCTCTGCTCAAAATTATTAAAGCTTCTAGAGGTATTAGACAGGGAGATCCCTTATCTCTCTACATCTTTGTCCTTTGTGCTGAAGCCCTTGCTTGTAATCTTGAAAAGGAAGCTAATTATGGAGATAAACTTATTAGGTGTAGAATTTCGAAGGATAGTCCACCAATTCCCATCCTCTAGTTTGTTGATGATTGCAGTATTTTTGCAAGAACCTCGATTAATGCATGCTTAAAAATTAAAGAAATTATGGATAAGTTTGCATTGGCTTCAGGTCAATCTCCAAACTTTACTAAATCAGCCATTAGCTTTTCTAAAAATATCCCCCTCAAACTACAAAAATTATGGCAAGTGTGGACACCTGATTTTTGCACCCTTCAATTTTTTTTATAGTACTTCGAGATTCAAGCATGCTTCAACTAACCTCTCAATTGATCTAGGGGCATTTTTGAAATTTTACAAAAATTGGGGCCTCAAGGATCTATGACCATAGATACATAGATCCCAAAAACCTAAATCCGAGGACACCAAGATCACTCGAATTTGACACCATTTACCCATTCATCCAACAACCCGAAGACGGAATCTATTCCGGTCGTCCAATTAGTCATTTTGATCATGAACCTAATCTCATGTCAAATTAGAAATCTAAAATCGGAACTGATTTTGATTGTCCGATCAGAGTCATTTTGATCCTGAACCTCATTTCACGTCAAATCAAAAATCCAAAAGCATAGGTACATAGAGCCCAAAAATCTAAATCCAATGACACCAAGATCACCTAAATCCAACACTATTTATACATTCATCTCAAGACCCAAAGCTAGAACTGATTCCGATCATTTTTTATCTTGAACTATATCACATATGAAATTTGAAATCCAACCCTGTAGATGAATAGAGCTCAAAATTTTGAGTCCAACGGTACTAAGATTGTCCAATTTTGACACTATTAACCCCTCCATCCTGAGACCTGAAGCTAGACTCGATCTGAGCCTTTTGTCTAGAATCCTCTTCCCACCTCTAGAATCATGTTAAAATCTAAATTTTAACCAGCTAAGATCCTCCAATCAATCAAGCCAATCACCTAAAGTTAGAATGTCCAATTTAGGTAAATTGGTAAAATCTTACATTCATTGTCTTGATTGATTGAGAATATATCTATCAAAGCTGTCTTAAGAGCCCATTCTCTCAATTAATCTCCCTCCAAAAATCCTTTAAATATCATCCATTAATCTCTTATCTCAGTCCTCCATTCCCCTCTTAAAAATTCTATAAATAGTCCCCTTTCTCACACTCAAGACACAAAATCTAGCTTAGGGAGAGAAGTCTACCTCCATTATCTTAGAGAATACCCCCCTTAATGTCCCAAAGCCTCCCCACTCACTCTCCAACGTCCCTACAATCTCCCCATATCAGTTTGAAGCCAAAAAACAAGTCATGCCTCTATTCAAGAAGGAAAACTTGAAGCTTTCTTGAAGCAACAACAGTGCAGCAGAAAAGTGATCATCATTCAACATGTTTTCCAACACTTGGGCCACATATCACACCCAAGAACGGTCCAAGAATGGTTGAAGAGCCTTTCCGAGTATTGTAGCAAGGGCGAAGACGTTAAACTCATTCTCTTATATCTCTTATTGCATTAATGGGCTTGTACACGGCCCTCCTTTCTTTTTACCACCCAAGTAGGTATTCTCTATTGATTATAGGATCTGTTATGTCTTAATATTAGAAGTAGAGTCCTTTTTATTTTATTTTTTTACTTTGTCATTTCTCCTTTCTTAAGTAATCAAGCAGCTGAATAGTTGATTGTTGTACTTTCTTATTTCATACAGACAAACCTCGGTTTCTAGTTATAGTTTATTCATTTCTTGTCTCCAATATATGTTAGCCATTAGTTTGTTTAGTGCTACGACTTCTTTTTAGTTCTTTGTTGTTTCTTTGTTTCAGTTAATATTAGTAAGTGCTAGTGTCTTAACGCATTTCAATCTTTAGTTCATTAAAAGTGCTTCAATTGGTCTATAGCTATGTCTTTATTTTTTTTTTAACTATCCCTTTTAGCGTAAAAGTTTTTGTTTTTGTCTCTCATTTAGATTAGCATGTGTATTCTATAGTCACCGTAAGCTTAACCTATAGGCTGTGTTTGGTTTGAAGGAAAAGGTAGGGAAGGGAGAGTAGGTTTCCCTACCTTTCCCTCCCTTTCCCTACCTTTTCCTTCAAACCAAACATAGCCATAGGGATCCTCATCATTTCCACCTATCTCTTATTGTCTTATGTGCTTAAATAGGTTTCCATCCCGTTAATTTAATTAGGACAGCCCTCATACAACATTTAACATCCATTTTTTTTAGTTCACATATTCAGCTTCTCTTGGTTTTATTTCCTTTCATGAACATCAATTTAGTTAGCACCATTAGAATTTTTAGGTTACAACCTTCATTACTTTATTGTTTAAATCACTTGAATGGCATAGATGCTGTGTCTTAGTTAGTTCATTACTTCCTTTTCATCCTCTTTTTATTTTCATAAAACATTATCTTACTTGGTTTAGTTTACATTCATTTTACTCTCTCTGTATCTAGCGTAACCCTTTTTTAGGTAGCTTGTCTTCCCTTGCATATTTTAATTAAAATTGAATAGTTAGATTCTTGCTCATCACTTAGCTAGGTTTATTTTATTTAGTCTGTCAATTATCTCTTTTGCATAAATATTCATTCACACCATTTAGATGCTAGACAATCATTTAATTATTTGTTGCAATTGTTAGCTTGCCTTAAAGTTAGTTTCTCGTTCAATTTTGTTTAAACTTTGTGTTTCCCGCTTATTTAATTTACCATGTTTAGTGAATGTGTGTTAGTTTCGGTAAACAAAAAAGAGGCCCCAGAATTACTAAATCATCATTGGAAAATTGGTGAAGTAGAAGTCAGTTTAACGGCAGGGTGCATGTGGGGTGCTTAATACTTTCCCACACCTTACCTTTGTTTTCAGACCCTAAGAATCTCATCCTCACTGGAAACGAGTCACCAAGAAAACCAAAATGTTTTTTTTTTTGTTTTCAAATCCTAGATTTTCTGAAATTCCCATTTTCGAAAAATTCAAGTGGAAACTCCACATTCCATCCATAGTCAACTATCCATCCATCCTCCGTCCCCCCTCCGGGTCGAGTAGCTACAGCAAGAATTCTGAAGATTCCCCTAGATTCTAAAGAGTAAGAATTATTTGGGAGCTCCAATCATTGATGGGAGGGTCTCTAAGGATTTATTTAAAACTCTCATTGGTAAAGTTTCTAATAAACTTATGGAGTGGAAGAAAAATTCCCTATCACTAGTGGGGAAGCTTACTTTGGATAACTTGGCTATAGGCATGATCCCCTAACTATGAGATCTTTTAAATTCCCCAACACTGTTATTGAAATTTTATTTGGTCTAGTTACAATGGGAGAAAGCCTATTTACCTCTTAAACTGGAAAAGAGTTTGTACCCCAAAAGCATGGGGTGGAATCTCAAATGGGTTAATAAAGTTTTTCTAGCTAAACTTCGTTGGAAAATTCTGATAGATAAAAACAATTTGTGGGTTAAATGGTTACAACTAAATACTTGAGAGAGAAAAATTTATGGGAGGTCTCTCCAAATAAAAGTAGCTGGTGGGCTTGGATTGGCATTTTTCTGGCCCGAAACCTCATTAAGAGGGGTGTGGGGTGGAATATTGGCAATGATGAAAGTATTAACTTCTGTAATGATACTTGGACCGGGAATTCCCCTCTTATTGATGAAATTAATCTTAGTAGTAATGTAGTATAGCGAATAATGAGATGAAGGTTGCCAATGTTTGACAAAGGCAGGAATATTTGGAATGAGAATTTTATTATATTGTTGGTTCCTGATTCGGCTTGGCATAGAATTAAACCTATATTGATTCCTTCCGTTGTACGTAGAGGAGGATAAGATTTTGTGGAGATTTTCTCTTGATGACTATTTGTTGACCAAATCTGCTTATAAAGAGAAATGCCAATTCAATGGAGGTACTGGCATTGGAAATAAAATGCTAAATAAAATTTGGAGATTGTGCATTCCCCCAGAATTAAAGTTTTTCTTTTTTTGGTCCTCAATGATAAACTACCTACGAAAAATAATCTTATTTTTAAGGGGTTTAATATCGATGGTGCTTGTAATCACTATAGGGATGAAGAAGACTTAAATCATCTATTTTTAAACTATAGATATTCTAAATAAATTTGGATGGGTGCAAACCCGGACTTTTCAGTTCCTAGTATTGAGGATGCTTCAGTTGTTGGGCGGTGGGCTAGGATTTTAGAGGCTAAATCCATGCTTTTGATTAGGGGTGATCATTTTAGTTCAGTCCGGAAATTTTGGGCTTGGGTTTGGGTTTTGTTTCAGGTTTTGCCTGGGCCCGGGCTCATATTAGGCCTGCAAATTTTAGGTCCGGGCTTGGACTTAATACTTTAAGCTTAGGAAGTTCAGTCCGGGCCTGGCTTAGCCTGCATATATTTAAATTTACACATTTTGTGTATAATGTATACATGTTATTTTACATTATATTATATGTAATAATATATAAAATAAGTTTATATGCATATTATCTCATTTAATATAAAATATGATAGACATGTAATGTTTTATATATAAAAGACATTGGCTTAAAATCAGGTCCGGCCCAGCCTGGGCCCGTATAGGCCTGAGATAGGGCTTATATTTTAGGCCCGAAACCCTAAGCCAGACCGGGCCCAGGCCTAAGTTATAGCCCTTATCATAAATGCAAAGCCCGGTCCGGGTCCATGATCACCCCTACTCTTGACCCTCTAGGCAAACAAAAAATTGAAATTCTCTGGTGGTATATATGGAAGAATAAAAATAATCTTCTGTTATCTTAATGATGAATCGATTAAACCCCATAAAGGTTGGTGCTCCTTTTCTTGCATTGCTAGAGATCATTGTGGGTTGGTGCATGACCTAAAGGTGAATTGCATCGGTTTTGCCTCCATCAACATTGCTAAAGCTTGGGTGGCTTGGGAAGAGCTGAATATTGTCATCAATTTCAAGGATTCCCCCATTATAATTGGAGATTTGAAGCTGTGCTCTCGAGTTCCTAGTTCGACTATGTTTTTGTGATCTTTGGGGATGTGCTACCACCAAGCGTGTTTAGCACCTTTCAGTTTAATCAAAAGAAAAAGTTGTTACACTGCTTAGTGAGCCACTCCCCTGCTTAATGACATGGGCCCACATGTCACTAATAATAATAATAATAATAATAATAATTTCACAGAATTATTTTAAGAAAGCACTTTTGCAAAATTACTTTTAGAAAGTACTTTTAGAAAATTACTATAAAACATACTTCATTGAATTAGTTTCATAAAAAGTAATTTTCCAATGTACTTCAAAAAAAGTAATTTCACAAAAGTACTTCTTTAAAAGTACTTTTATGAAATTACTTTTAAAAATACTTTTAAATGTAAGTACTTCCCAAGAGTAATTTCACAAAACACTTTTACAAAAATACAATCAATAAGTACTTACATAAAATTACTCTCAAAAAGTAATTTTCAAAAAGCTACTTTCAAAAAAGTACTTTTACAAAAGTACTTTCAAAGCTGTAAATCTACAAAATATAATTGCAAAATCAACGAAACATGAGGAAAATAACTAAAACAACATAAAGCATTCCAATAACATAATACTATGGATGTTTGTTGTCAATTTCATAAAATTGCATCTTACTTAGACATGTACATCTCACCCAATGTAACTGATGAAGGGTGATTTGGCACAACCTAACAAGAAGGGGACACGTAGGCGCGATCTGATTGAAGGATGACAACTCAGCTAGGTAGGCTCAATTCGTAACATTGGCAGTTTGGGTACCTAGCCACCTTGGCCCAAAACCCGCCTCGCGTAGAGGCACCTCGGCATTCGATCCAATTCGAGATTGAAGAATCGAAATTCCAACTCGGAGCTAACAAAGCCGAAGCGTCGTATAACCAATTCCAATGGTCTCCCCAACAGATCCCGAATCTCTTGGGGTCACGATGAGCCAACAGATCCCGAATCTCCCGAGATCATGATAAGAACTCATCCTGGTCCCGCATGAATCGGAGGTAAACGGTAAGCCTCATCCACGTACTACTCTCCTTCAAAAACGGAACCAACATTATCTCTACAGCCCGAAGAACCCAGAGCTCTTTCGTAAAACCCACGGCTACTCTAGTATATAAAGACTCGAAACCTCAAAGCAAAGATACGCATGATTACTCTACTCACTAGCACTCAAGCTCTCAAGCATTCAGCTCGCATTCACAACATAATTATTGATTTAAGCATTTGAACAACCTCGCCAGGTTAGCTACCTCGGGTTCTCTGATACATTGTTTTGCAGATCAAACTAGTTCATCGTCCATCTGGTGTTCAGATTGCCCTCCAACTAGGAGTATCTAGATCGCGCACCATCAGTAACCAATTAGCATAACACACATAGATGCCCAGTACAAAGTGGTTAATTTGGACATAAATTTGTCTACGGAAGGTGGCTCATTTGGAGATACATTTAGCATGAATCACCAAAAATGATACCCTACTCCCTCGCATGTTTTGTATGAGTGAAAAATTGCACCATTGTATCGATTAACCTATATGTACATTGCACTCAGCCTAGGTATTGTACTAAGACCGACAAACACTACACAATACTTTCTACCAACCATTAAACACCTGTAATGAGGTAAAATATATCATCATCAATTAAATAAACACAATATTAAAATCATTCCAATAGAGTGTACCTACCTATGTTCCATAAAACACAAAACCTAGTCAATGTATAGTGAATAGAAAAAAATATAGACAAAGATCATGTTTAACAATCAATGGGCATTTCTTGTGTAAATGTACATTATGTTGACCTTCACCTCCTTGATGGTAGTTGAGCATTATCAACATATAATGCATCTACAATTTGATGCCTAAGCATTTGCATTTCTTGTTCTTAATGAAGTTGTATGTTTTTCCATCCAAGCCTTAATTATCAATCGTTATGTCTTCAATGAATAGCATGGCATCAAAATAGGAAACCAAGCCTTTAGCACACCAAAACACCATTCAATGACACTCCTTATTAAGGTATAAGCATTGTTAAAGTATTCTTCTTTAGTCGTGGTCCATTCACCCTTCAAAAATTAGGCAAGTGATATTGTGTATTACCATATGGTGCCATGTAGCCAATTATATTGGGGTAGGCAGAATCCACAACGTAGTATTTGCTTGAGCATTCAAATTATAAATTAGTTTTACACATGAATCCACATAACACATATATATTGATTATTAATGTACACATATATACTAGGAGGTGGATGCAGGAAACTATATTTCCAATGATGTATATAGCCCATGCAAATATGCAGTAGTCATATTTAGTTCCCTTCCATCTAGCAAGGACAAATATAAATTGCATGTTGAAGTCACATGAGACCATTACATTTTGTTTGCAAGGCTCCATCCTGTGATGGTACGGTGTTTACATATCAGTAGAGATGCACACAGATATGTGTGTCCCATTGATGGCTCCTATACAATTTTATAAAATAAACATTGAATTTTATATACCTACTATCAGGACCCATGCAATGCACGAGATTTGTCAAAGTGAAAATGGAAACTAATAACTACTATAAGAAACATGCAATGTTATTTAAAATAATTAATCTTTATTCTAGTAATTTGTTACAAAAATAATTTAGTAATTTAGTAATTTTGATTAATTATATTATTAAGTTTTAACAAAAATAATAAATTGCTACTAACTTTAAACCGAGTGCCATCCGATAGGTACCCTGTACTTTAAACCGAGTGCCAATTTAGTACTGAACTTTAAAACACTACAATCTAGTACCCGAACTTTCAAAATGCAACAATCTGATACCTGCCGTTAATCAGTCGTTAAATGGCACATGAAAAGACAACATTAAAGTATCATGTAATTTTCTTTATCAACCTATCCGCTAAAATCAAAATCAACCCTATGAAGATCATATTCACACTATCACAGAGAACCTGGTGAAGGTTAGAACGTCTTCCTGTCATTTTACAGAACAAAGATTGCCGGCCAGTGCCGTCTGATCACTGCAATGGTGTAAGAATCTATTACTCCATGGCCTCTGCGCTTGTTAGCAAACCAGACATGGAGACATGGAGACATGGAGAATTCCCCTCCACTGTCAAACCCTGCAATAAATCTTCTTCTGAAAAAAAAAAAAAAAAAAAAAAAAGTGGACATCTGGACTTGAGTAGCACGGCACAACAAACCCAATAAGCAGAGGTTCCAATTTCTTAAATGGAACGAGCTGTTTCCTGAATTGGGTTTCTGTGGATTTGGACAGAGGAGTAGCTTTGGTGCTCAAATGTGGTAAAAATCAGAGAGTTAGTAGTGTACATGGATGGGAGGGACAGAGGGAAAAGTTGGGCTAGGGGCGTCTTCTACTTCTAGCTAGTAGTCCTAATACTTCCATAAGAATGGCTCCTCCATTTGGAATCCGAAGTCGGCTTCTCCCGGTGAAAACAAAGGCGAACAGAAGCGAAACATGTCGATTTGATTGCTGCTGAGGTCCAGGAATAGGTCGGGCAGGTTGAAGAACAGGCTGTCCTCTTCATCTGTGGACAGAGAAACTGAGAATTTTTGGGTGTCTTCGGACATGGTGGTGAGAGATGGGTAGTGAATGATTGGAAGAAACTCCGATTCCGGTTCGCTAGGCCTGCCTTAGGCGTCGGCTTCATGAGATGGTTGCTCGCCGAAATTGAGTTGGCACATCCAATCTGTCAATGGGTGGGGTTAACTGATATATAAATCCATAAATTGATAAATTGAAAATGGGGTTTTAACTTTGAAGCAGTCCACTCTCCGCTTCGGGTTAAGTTTGAATTGAGAGAGAGCGAGGGTTAACAGATGGAGAGGATTAATGGGGCTGCTCAAATCAGATGTCAAAGAGTCTTGTGCAATTGAGCCAGATGTCAGGTCTGCCTCTCTACCGCCTACCCCCTTACCCCAATTAATAAATTGAAAATGGGGTTTTAACTTTGAAGCAGTCCTCTATACCGTCATTCTTCGTTGTTTTTTAACAGTACTTGCAATGTGTTTTTTGATGAACACAGTACTTAGCACAGAAGTTGGTACATTCGGCTTCTTGGACTTTCCTTGATCCTTTCTGTGTTGCTGCTGTTAGAATTCTTTTGGGTGTGGTCGAATTCTGTGAAGGTATTTGCGATTGTAGAAGAAGAAGAGAAAGAAGAAAAGGTGGTGCAGGAGGTAGAAGAAGAAGAGGAGCAGAACCGGACTCTGATAGAAGTTTGGGTTTTTCGCTTCGTTTATTTTGGGCTCTTGGAGGATAGCGAGCGACGAACAGACTCTTGGGTTTTAGTCTGGACTGCTGAGAGTTTGGGATCTGTTTTATTTTCGTGAAAAAGAAGATAATGAATAGTGTTTTATTTTAAGAGTAATTTTAACATTTTGAAAAATATTAAATCACACACAAGATCACATGATATACATAACTGATGGTAGGTACTAAATTTCGTGTTTCAAAAGTTTGGGTACTAGATTGTTGCGTTTTAAAGTTTGGGTACTAAATTGAAACTAGGCTTAAAGTACAGGGTACCTATCAGGAATTTTCCCATAAAATATTTATGTCTTCTATATTATCTAGTAGTGTTCTATTTTATTTATTTTACTTTATTAGTGATTAAATGTTATAAGTGTTTTGTAAATGTTACTTAAATATTAGTAAATATAAAATTAGGTTATAGTCATATTTAAATTAATCTAAGATTGAGCTCAAGGTTTAAGACTTCAAGCTTTAGTTGATCCTCAACTTAACCCACCCCCCTAAGTTTCACTCCTAAGAGTAATGTGACATTCATAATTAGACTGAACCAAATTGAGCATAACACGTGCACGCATTATTTTTAGGTTTTTAACTATTTTTAGATAAAAATTATTAATATTGAACCTGAAGGAGCTATGGGGATGGCCCACACCATGGCACAGCATGGCCCACACCCCAAGTGTAATAATATTTGTATAGGGACATGCTTGCCTGTGTTAATTGTAAAACTATGATGTTTTTATAAATTAATTTTTTTATTTAATTTTAGTTTATTATATAAATAGATAAGATATACCTATATATTTGTATAAAATCTGTTACCTAAATATATAGGTATATAGCTTCTAAGTTGAGCTTAGGGGTTAGCTTAGTCCCTGCCTGTTAGGGTTGTCAATGGACTATGAAAATCCAATAGACGATTTGACTCAAAATCTGATTATCCTGGACTTAGATGTTAGAACTTGCATCAAATTAATAGTTGGATTGTATTGTGGATTTCAACCCATCCAATCCAACTAAAGTGAAAATGCAATAGTTGGATTTATACATTTATTATACATATATACTTTAAAAATATTTTTTAACTTTTTTATTTTTTTATCATTTTAAACATAATAAGTGGTTGCAGATTAAATCCAAATATGATCCAAAATCCGACATAATAATCAGATGTGAATGCAAATCTAAAGATTTCATTATCGAATGTGGATGTGGATGCAACTAGATCTAATCTGAATCCAATATGTTTATCGTCCTATTGTTTGCATTATGTGTGGAGTTGGTTAGATCTGAGTTAGATGAAGCTTGGAAGAAAATAATTTCTTTAGCTCAAAAATTTGTAGGTCTATTTGAGTTTAGGCTAAGTTAAAAATAACCCTATGTAGGAGTCTTATGACATTTATAATTAGGCCATTATTAGTTTTATTATTTTAATTAATTTTTATAATTTTTATATGGAATGCAACGTGTTTACTTTATTGTGTTTAATAATTTTTTACTTTTTTTATTATTTTAATTACCATATCAGTATTATTTATTTTTAAATAGAATTCAAATGTATTTTAATTTTTAATTTATGAGCTACTATTTTTACTAATTTCTTAATTTTTAATAGTTGCTAGATAAAAACTATAAAATTTAATATTTTTTATTAATTTTAGTTATTTGGTTTCGAATTATAGATTTTGTGAAAATTAACTAATTAATAGGATTTGAATATGAATAGGGATGGCAATGTTCCCCATCCCATCAGGAACTCAGCTTCCTCCACCCCATCTTAGGTTGGGGATGGAGATTATCTTGGTGGAGACGAGGATTAATATTGATACCCAACTGAGGATGGAGGCGAAGATGGGGGAGTGAATTCTTCATGCACTAACCCCGATTATACATATAATTAAAATATTTTTATATTTTAAAAATAGTTTTAACTTAAAAATTTTGGGGAGTTAGGTTCCTTGATGAAGTACCCATCTTTGTTAGGAATAAGGGGTGGAGGGTCATTTTTATCCTTAGTAGGGATCACGGTTAGGGATGGAGATTTGTTTCAAAGTCAAGATCGGGGATGGGGAATATGGTCTTTGCCCCATTTTCATTCCAAGATATGAAACAAATAAATGGAATTTGGATGAGAATAAAAATTCTCTCTCTCTCTTTCATTGGTATACAATAGGCTAATAATGGAAGAGGCCTATAGGATTTCTCTCTCTCACTATTTTTTTGATGTAATTATTTATGAGCAAGGTGCCAATCAGCTGGTTGGTAAGGTCTCCTGTTGGTCGTAGCGGAGACGGGATCGAATCTTGCCTACACTTGAGTTGGGGGATGCACTAGTCCCCGTTGTGTAGCCCTTAAAGTAAAAAACTATTTATGATATTTTTATTAACTAATTTTTAAATTGTTCTTTGTTTATGGGCTAGGTGGACTCAGGCCTAGGGTAGATTAAAAATCAACCCTAAGAAAAATGAAAAATAAAAGAGTAAATAAATTTTAAGAAATTTATTGGAGTAAATGAGAGGAGAGAGAATTAGTGGAGTGAGTTATTTGGAGAGAGAGAAAGAGAGAGTTAATGGAATGGTTAATAAGGAGAGATAATGAAAGGAGTTAATCAGAAAGAGAAGAGAGAGTTAATGATGAATTAATGAAGAGAGATGAAAGTATTAAAAACTTAAAATTGATTGGTTACTCAAGTAATTTTGTCCAATTTTGAAAATAAAAATTCTAGAAAGACTAAAAAATAGATAAATGGTAAGGGAGGAATAGAGGAAGTAGAGGCATGCTGAATGGCATGTATTAATAAAACATAGTGTGTACAGGTTACCTTAAAAGTAGGGCTAGTATTTTGGATTGTGTTTGATGTGTGGGTGAATAGTGTTGAAGTTAAAACGTAGAAGGCCTTATATTAATCAACAAAAGTTTAATTACTTCCATCAACACATTATTTGATTACTCTCATTATGTCCAACAACACTAAGGAAAATGACTAATTATTGTTTAATTGTAGCATCTCGGCTATCTTCGAGGAGGCCACATTCCTTCAAAGTATTGCATAAGTGCATAAACATGTGTTTATCCATATGACAAATTTCATACAACCAGTTATCATGTCCCGGAGAGATTTAATGTACACCATGCTAGTGCATTCCATGGTGTATTTAGATTTCTTGTGAACCGGATATGTTGTCTCACCATCGACTTATCAGAATCTGTTGTCTAATCACATAACATACCCATGTCGGTTCCTGTCTCTATATCTGATACCAATTCACTCTCCCTTTCAATGTTCCTATCGGTATCCATCATTAACACTATATTGCAAATTAATACAAAAAATAAAATATAGATGAAAAGTAAAGCACACCATGCATTAATTGGTAATAACAATAATGCATTAATCAACATCAGTTCCAAACTAAAATAATCAAAATAAGACGAAAGATGTTCAACGAGAAAAATAAGAAATTAAACATTATTTGAGTYTCCAACAATTATTCCAATAATTATATATCCGATTTGGTGTATGGACGAATATGCAAACATACGTGTTTGACTAATAGCAATGAGATTCCCAATATAATGCTAAGAATAGCTAGGATTTCCAGAAGAAGATGCCATTCGTTTGATGAGAAATAAAAAGGAATATCGAAAATTCGAGTGGCTAGGATTCCCCTCTTCCATTCCAAGGATTTCATTTTAAAAGCCTCATGCACTGTTCTATAGAGACCAGCCTTTGGACTTTCTTTCATTTCTCTGGCAACCCTCTTTGAAGCCATAATCTCAAATGAAAATGCAATTCTCTCCAGGTTTCTTCCAATCTGTGCACCCCCCCATGATCTTTTGCTTCTTAGAAGAGGTGCTACTCTCACCTGAGTCTTTAGGAAGGTTCCTACTCAAGTGAGTAGGAGTTGGTTCTGGTTATCTAACATCGTGCATTGTTTTGGAGGCCTCCACTTTGTGTATGTGATTTATTAAAAAATGCATCATCCATTTGGTCACCATTCAAAGACTGATGAGTTAAAGGCCCCACCTCCGGTATAATACACCATCATTTCGTGACCAATTGTAGTCACCATAAGCAACCATACCACCAAATATGATGTAAGTCTATCACATGGGAAAGACCCTTGTACCTAAACTATGATGCATCAAAACATGTCTATATGACATAATGACATTATTATTTAGGGTTTTACCTAAAATAAAATACATTATTGTTAATTTATGACTTTTAAAGTAAGCATTTATTATACCTTCAAAAAATCATCTCAAGTAGTGAATATTTCGTTTATAGAGTCCCAACCCAAATTGGTGCATATAGACAGTTTATGAAATATCTTCCACTCAATGCATCTAATTGATTTTTCATTTGTTTTTGAGAATAGTTTTTCCCTGTTATCCGGATAAACCCCTGCATCATAGATGACCAGTCTTGCCTATTCATGGTAGTATTGGTCCTATGGCTAGTCAGTACCTCTTTTAAACACAGATCTACTCAAACATGGTAAGTCATCGCACTAAAAGTAAAAGCTGGACTTGTAGGGCAAAGAAATAAATGAGTTGCATTAAGTAGTTTTTTGCCATCAATCCCTATTTTAATTAAATGAAAGGTGAAAGTGCAACTCTTAAGCCCTATCTCTATTCAATAATAAATATTTTGCAATGCATTTCTAAACATACATTTTTAAAGTCAAGATAAATTTCAAAAACATAATAAAGGCAAGCATATCTAAGACATGACTTCATGAAAGCAAAGATACTAATATATACAGGGGTTCTAGAATCCACATTTACTATTATGGGTTAAACAACCTTAATTAACCAAATAAATAAGCACATGTATTCAATTCACACAAGCATCAGTAGACAGTTGAGTAGCGGAAATGGAGTACCAGGAATGAAGCTTCGATTGAACTCTCTGTCTTCACCGCAAACTCTCTGGCTTTAAATCTTCAAAACGGTGCGTATTCGATTGAACTCTCTGTGTACACTACAAACTCTCTGGCTTCAAATCTTCAAAACGGTGGGGTATTCAGAAGTTCATTGCTTCAAATTGACCTCTTTGAATCGGTGAAGTATTCAAATCGACCTCTCTATTCGTGGCTTCGATCAAATCGACCTCTTTCAATCAGTCCAGAATTCAAATCAACCTCTATGTTCGGGGTTTCAACTATTCCTCGCTTCACAATTCTCCGAATCGCTTCACAGTTCTAGCATTGAGAATGAAGGACACGAAGTAGTTCTTTGATTCGGTTAAGATTGAAGGATATATAGGCTCGAAGAAGCAAGAAGATAATGGCATGAGATTAGGGATTTAGTTCTCTGAATTGGTGGAGGAATTGAAGAAAGATGCATATTCTCAAAGAAACCAAGAAGGTAATGGCATCGAGATTCATGGAACCCAAGATTTTTTTAGCGAGGGATTCGTCGTTTGGCATTAACGACCCCTCTCTTGGCGCAACTTAACTGTTTTGGCGGGACCCCTAAAAATTATATCTCAATTTTTATTATTTTTAATTTTATTTGCCAATAAAAAATGCCGGGATGCGTGATGTGTTACGTGATCCCTGTTTTAATTAAAATTTGACTGCCAGCTCCTAAAAGGGTCGTTTTTTGTTCGAATTTGCTTATCTTTTCCAATATTAGATAAGGCCGCCGAAAGAAAACCACCGGCCTAAGCCGTTTTTCTTGTAGTGGGAGCTTCCCCCACTTTTCCCTTGACTATTAACCATTACCAACAAACTTTAAAATTACCTTTTAAAATCATCAACATATTTATATTAATAGCAAAGAAAATAATAATAATAATAAAATCTTTGGCATTGAATACAAATTACAATATTGTTAAGAAAGTTATAATATCATTTACTATAATGATAATACCAACAAATAACAATAAATAATATTTTGGTTACCTATATTACTGTTAACAAGAACATTATTTCTAAACAAAAATTGGTAATAATAATTATGTTAACAACAAGAATAATAATATAACAATAATAGAAATAACAGTGATAATAATGGTAACACTAATTAATTTAAAAAATTAATTATAGTAATTCTGTACAAATATCAATTTCATAGCAAAAAAACTTAAAAGAACATCAAATTAATAATAACAATTCAGTTCATGTAACTAAAATAACATATCAAAAAATAGAAAAAAATGAAAAAAAAAACATTTCAAGCACCAAATTAATTCAAAATAATCTTCCATTAACATGTAATATTTTTCTTTTGTTTTTTTTTCTAAATAATCTAAGAATAAAATGCAATCAACATCATAAGCAAAAATATTAAAAATATCCCACAATTTATGTAAAAAAAAAATTCAAGTAATGGCATATTCATTCACATTAATATGCAAAAAATAAAAAAAATATCAAACGGTTCGTATTTTTCTATAAAACTAAAAAAATTGATTAAAACTTAACTTACGTCATTTAGCCGGTGATGGGATCTGTCTTAGTCGTCTCAAACTTAGGTCTGCACAAGAATGGTGCAAATTTGGTTTCAGACCAAAAAAAATTGCAAAAATTACAAGAAGTGACCATTGAATTGTGAAATACAAGGGAGAACGATGAGAATCACCATTCCTGAGAGCCAAATAGCAAGAAGAATCACCAGTTACTGCCCCGCGGGTATATCCCCCTGCTGCTGCCACAATCTCTATGCACGAATGGAGAAGACGATATGGTTTTCTCCATTCGAAGGGGTAATGTTGGCATTTTGAAAATTTTCAGGGACATTCTTGTCCCTAAAAAATAAATAAGCACTTTTTAAGTATTCAAATATGTTTGGCTTTTTTGTCAAACAGGAATAAGTATTTATTTACCACTTACTCTGTGGTCCCACCACTTATTTTAACTACTTATTTGAATAAATACTTATGTTAAGTGATACCAAACAACCACTAGGCGTACCATTGTTGTTGCCCCACAAAATGGCGCCACATCAGTGCCATATAGGAAAAAAAGTTTCAAGACAATCATCTATTTGGAACCGTTTTTTTTTTTCATAAAAAACAGTGTTCCAAGCCACACCTTGGAAATTGGGAAGGCATGACTTGGAGCAATGCCAAATTTGGCGGTTCCTGAAACTGCATCTTGTTTCTTAGAGCATTGGTACCAAATAAAAAAAGTTGTTGGTCTAGGAAACGTCTTACCTAGCAGCAATAATTCCAAAAAAAAAAAAAAAACACCGTTTCTGCTGCAACTATAGCATCGATGCCAAACATATACTAGATGTGTTAAAGTAATTGGTTCGTGTGAATCATTTTCAGTGATTTTAAAGAGTCCAAATCATTTAAAATATTTTAATTTGAAAATGAGTTTTGGCTGAGTTGATATAGATAAAAAGATTGTGCTCATTGATCAATATGCCCCAGAAATCCCCAAACTTTTGCCTCATATTTATTGGTTTCACTATGGCATTAAATATTTGAATAGTAGAGTTCACTTGGGGGTGTCCTCCTGGTTTATTTTTTCTTCCTATTTGACTTTGTTTTATTTGTTAAAAATAAATTAAATAATAAATGAAAGAGAATGCAAGTAAGGTTGACGGTAGGGTGCAATTTGGGTTCTTCTCAGTTAACATTATACATTTCTTTAGGCTTGAGTTAACATTTTACATTCCTTTGAGATTGGGTTTCAAGTTGGGCCCATTCGAAAATTCGAACCTTTGACCCCCACTTTATATGACAAAGAATTGAATTAGGAAGGTGGCACAAATTGCATTAGTTTTTGAGGTGCAAAATTTACATTGATAGTGAATGCAAAAGAGTAAAAAGTACATATGCTATATCAGATATGAATGCAAATTATAATTATAAATAAGTAAAAGCAAATTTTAGCCAGGTACAAATTTTGCATCCAGTGAAGATTTATATAATTATGTTACAACCAAACGTAGCCTAAGGCTCAATTTGTTTGAGAATACGAATTTCATGTACACTGATGTAAAAATGGGCTGAATGTAAATTCTAGTTTACTTTTGCTAAATGATGTGATCCCACATTATAAGAAAGAAAATGGAAGGACATTTACTTATTTTGGACTAAGGATGCAAGATGATGTGATCTTCACTTTACATGAGAGAGTTGAGATAGGAGGAAGGTGATGAGAATTTTACATGTTTTAGGATGCAAATTTTGCAGAATTAGTGACTACAAACAAGACAAAAACATACAAATTTTCTATCAAATAAAAGTACAAATCTTAAATACAAACAAATGGATGCAAAACTAAATTAAGTGCAAAAGTTGTATCTGATTCAAATTTGCACTCCAAACAAATAGAGGCTATAATACCAAATTTCATTTTATTCTCTCATTGAATTGGCTTTCGAGATAATCATCCACCTTGTCTGACTAAACAAATAAACACATATTCACGTACTGCATGCACTCAATAGTGTTATCAATCTAGTTTCATGCCCATATATCCATGTATCATGCGTTGTAGCCCTTCTTGTGTCTATTCTTATGCCTGTGGTTTGTGCCACCATGGTCATGACCTCCTCCCCAACCCCAACCCCCACCTTCACCCCCTCCACCACCT
>NW_010729108.1:3425617-3463874 GCF_000365185.1 Nelumbo nucifera
CCTCCACCCCCACCACCACCTCCCGCATTTCCACCCCCATCTCTTTCTCCTCCACTATGTCCATTTTTTCCTCCTTTTCCACTACCTTCCCCACCTCCAGCTCCACCACTGTTGTAATTATTTAATGCAACTTCACTATTTGAAGTTGTGTTGGTTTGTTCTATATCTCCAACTGAACCATGAATTTCCTGTGGTAGCGTTGAGACAGTATTAGTTGAAGAAACAGCATCTCTCACTTCATCCCGACTCAGCCCATCAACCCAATATGGGTAGAGTACAAAGGGAAGAAACAATACAACCCACAAACATCTGGCATTCTCCATCTTCAACTACGTTCGATGAGGTGAGACTCACACATTCCCTCCCTTTTTATAAATCATATATTTGAATCTGAATGCCCATTGCCACTTCACCAACTAGACGTTATTCTATACTAAAAAAAAACAGATATTTTTTGGTAGTGAAATCCAGATCTTAAAGCAAACCTCTCCTAGGCAAAGCTTCAGAGAGATAGATGCCTTAGCGCTCACTTTGTCCCCACCTGCATTTGAAGAAAGGAGACCAAACCTTGTACAAACGGAAGCACTACAGCACTAGTCATGAACATAAACTCGAAAATCCTCCTTTACTGGTTTTTGCTAGCTGGGGGCCACCATCTCCATAAACTCGAAAATCCTCCTTTCTCTGTTGCATTTACAGTCAAGGCTATCCACTTAGGCGGTTGGATGATTTTATGTCCTGTTGGGAAGTACAGAACGGGACCGACTAGCCAAATACTCGTACTCAGTACCTGAGATCATGAAACAAAAGAAAAACAAGGGAAACTCCACGATTCAGTGGATGGTTTTATGTTTGTTCTGAGTGAGTTAGCATTATGTTAAGCAAATAATATATATATATATATATATATTAATTTAGATTTTAGAAAGGAAAAAACCACTTAAATTAAGCAAAGAACAGCGGGAGAACCTAAAATAAACCCGCTCTTATATATGTGGGGTTTATATTTAAGAAACACACCCATGGTCCACTTGTTAATGCAACCCTCTAGTCCCACTTAAAGTAATTTTTATGTAATCAACATATATACTTGATCATCATGATTCTAGATAATTAAACAAAATCTTCTCAGACCAAAGTAGAACAAATTGTAGGTAAAAATAATGATATATTAATTAGCAGGAAGAAAATGGCCTTAATGCATGTAAATTTGTTTATTAATTTCTTAATTGTAGAAGGATTTGCAACTTCATTTAGAGAATTCTTGTTTGGTTGTAAATTTAATGCTCGCTCAATTTTGTTAATTATATATGCCGAGAAAATGTAAAGAGAAAACTATAACAAAATCATATAGTCTCCCTTGGATGGAGTCTATGGATCACATAATGGAAACAACGAATCATTTCATTTCAAGGGGTATTGATATATATAGGCTGTAGATCACATGATGGCCATTTCCAGGGGAACACAACAATTGTCTATAGTTGGTCTTTTTTTTTGGAGGGCTAGAAATATTTATTAACACTGTAGCAGAACTGGTCCTTTCAAAATTTATCGGTAGAGACATGGGAATTTCCAGTTGACTGATTCTAACGATAATGAACCTTACTTCCCTAGGTTTTGAGCAAGGTTTTTAAAATCGAACCGGACAACGATCCCATCAGGGGTCCGGATTTTGGGTCGAACAGTCTGACCGTTTGAATTGGACGGACGGTCTGTTCTGACAAAAAAATTAAAAGATAATAAAAATAAAAAACAGTCAAAACCGTTGAACGGTTCAACCGCCCAGCGTTTTTTGGCAAAATTCTGGTTTTTGAGAAAAATAGAACTCGTCAACTGACTAGTTCTCGGTTGTTTGGTCTGACCATCCGGTCCGGTCCAATTTTGAAAACCATGGTTTTGAGAAGCGGCATACGATTAATGGAGAAGTTTCTGATTACTAGCAAGATGACTCAGACCAGAAAGTATTTAGGAAATTAAAAGTACTTAATGTAAAGAAAAAACAATGGATGATATGGAGCACATTTTATACCGAAAAATCAAGGGACGTTAAGGGCCGGTCGAGGGATGGTTTAAGACCTTTTCAAAAAAACCAAAGGGAAATTTATGGGATTTACTTTGAAGATGTATGTTGACAGAAAAAGCTTGTTTGAAATAGCATATTTTCTAAACATTATGAATTTCGAGGTTAATATTGCTTTGTTAATTGGTCGGGAAATTTTCAGATTATATTTCATAAGACTGCATTTGAAAAGGATGCAAATATGTAGAGTGTAAGAGGGTTCCTATAAATTGCAAAGTTGGGTTAGTTTTGCATTAACAAATTTACCTTCTTACCAAACAGATTTTTAGCTTTAATGGATGCAAATACAAATTCCAATAAAACATATACTTTTTTTTTATCAAAAGCCCATTTGAATGCAAATTTACTTCTCTTTTATTAATGTACTTTTACATCTTATTATCAATATAAATATGCATTAGTCTGTCATTTGTCAATGCAAAAATATAATGTTGCCAAACACAGGCAAAAATGAACCAGAGTACAAATTTACCTTAAATCAGGATTAACACTTTATTTGCATCGTTTCCAAACGCAATCAGAATTTTATTCTGTGAATTTCTTTCAAATTTTATGAATCCGATTCAATAAAACAAAAAAAAAAATAAAAAATCTTTTGTGCATAATAGCGTATGGTGTGAGTTTCTTTCAAATTTCAAACAATAGAACCTGATCCATGCATCGCTTTCATTCCAAGCAACACCACCGTCCCTTAATGCACAGCCACCAACACCTTAGTGCAATTATACAAGCTTACTAGTAATAGTGTATGCATAGTATACATTGCAACAAGGAATATGACCCATCCTCATCAAACTTTAACAACAACAATAATCAATAAAGTATAATAATAAAAGTACTTTCGTTGTGTTTGATACTATTTCCGCTTCTACCTGAAACTTATGGAATTGATTAATACAAATCAATTTTTGAGAAATATATGTCATATCACATTATATAAGATCAACTAAGAATTACATTTATATCGTTTTACAAATTTGTATTCATCAACCCCAAACATTGAAGATAGAAACAGTAATAGCACAAAGCACAAATTGTCTATGGGTTGGTGGTGTTAAATGAAAGTAATCAAACTCATTTTGTCATGTGTGCAGCAGTGGTTATAAGTTGTGAGGAGTTGGATATCTGGGCCCTGGGACAGTGAGACTCCCACTATCCAGTATCCACAATGGAAGAGTTTTGGGTGGGCAACAGATGGGTTGGTTGGTTGGTTGGTTACATGGCATAGATGAATTATGACTGGCCGGTTTGGGAATTCTTAAGAACAACACAATCAAATCCCACCAAATGATGGGTGTGAGTGGGCGTGTGTGGTGTTGTATTTCTTGGAAACTAACCACTACAAACTCGCGTAAAAGAAATGCTCATCTTGATGGATGCAAGCACTATAGAGATAGAAAAAAAAAAAGAAAGAGAGAGGGAGATTGAGAGAGACTTTTGGCATTATGGAAAGCGTTTGGCTACCAAAAAATTTGTTAAAGAATACTCAAACCCCTCCGATTTTTAAAATGTCAAGTTTATCATTTTTTTTGTGAGCTAGTGGATCAGTCGATTGTTTTCAACCTAGGGACCGTTTGATTCACTTCCAGAAAAAGAATTGGAATCGGAATTAATTCCCTCAAAATTGGAATTAGAATTAGAAACAGCTGAAATGGGATTTCATTCTGAAAAAAAGGGGAGGAAATGGTTATTCCCTTAAACGGGGGAGTATCATTCCACTAGGAATGGAAATGGCATTCAACCCAACCAACCAGTTGGACTATTCCAATTCTAATTCCAGACCCCTTATTCATGCGAACCAAATAAACCCCTAATATGCTTATGGGACAAATTCGGTTGAACATCCCCAACCAGCCCACTACAAGGCACCAGCTCTGGTTTTTGTTATTTTCTTTTTTCATTTTCCTATCTCTTTTTTCTGTGCAAGGATGATAAAATGAATATGATTGCATCAAATTTTAGCATTTTCTCGGGACTGGAAGGATTTTGTCCAAAATTTTGGATATCTTGCAAAAACACATCCAAAGATTGTTAAAATTCTGAATTTCACCGTTTAACAGAAGATGAAAAACCATGGGTAGAATTAAGGAACCCTACCGTGTCTCCATGTGGAAGGACGCTCATTGGAGGAGTTATGGATGAAAAGTCAATGGGCTAGTTTGTTTTGTTGGACTGAGTGGCCCATGGCCCTCGATGTTATCCTCAACATGTAGGATTATCCGTGGGCCAATGGAAATAATCACATAATTGATGGAGTATTTGTTCTATGTGGACCAGTATGTACATACAATCAATATTTTTTTTAATTATTATTATTATTTTCTTATAAAATAAATCTGTTTTGAATTATCTCTTTATAAGCTTGGTCCACAAGTGCAGTTATTGATTGAGAAAATAGGGACAAGTGTCTCATCCCAGTAGTGGAGGCTAATTCCAACTGTTTAGAGAGATTTATGGGAAGTTCCCTTCCATTAAGACAAACCCAACAGTCATAAAAAGGTCTATGAATAGAACCCAAAGTAATGAATACATTGGAGCTACTGAAAACATATTTCCCTCTCATCATAACACTCTCTCTTGCCTTGATTATTAACAATTTTAGTTGTGATACAACATTGCCTCCATTTTGGGCTGTTGAAAAAATTTGAACCCCATGTTCAAACTTGCCAAGAGTTCCTGAATTTTCACATTGTGTCATCAAGAACCTTTAGGCTATGCTTGGTTGAAAGGAAAATATAGGAAAAAAAATGGAAAAGTAGGAAAATCTTTACAAACCTTGTATTGGTTTCTCTGTCTTTCCCTTCCGTTTCTTACCTTTTCCTTCAAACCAAACATAGCCTTAATTTTGACATCGTTTTAGAAGAACTTGGGCTTGGGTGTGATATGCATTAGTGAGTAAAGATTTTAATTCATCCCAAGCAATCAACTGATCAAGCCCAGAACAACATAAGGGTACAGCTCTGAATCCAGCAATTCCAGAATGCAAACGATGTCCTCAGATTTGACTTTTGATACTTAATTAACTTTCCCTACAACAAGATCAACTTAATTCGTGGATTCAAACTTCTAATCGCAAGTATTAACTCGTAATAGATATTTTGTACTAACTAGTACTTATGCGTATTAATTTGATAATAGGATAAATTTTGGTATTTTTGCAATAGTTTCGAATATCGGTTATCCTTATGTGGCCCAATTCAAACTATTTGGTCTGGAGGCCCATTAACATTGAAAACTGTGCAAATACACCAAAATAGATTGTTGGAAGAGTGGCTCACATCATGGTTAGTGTCTTGAGATATATTTGTAAAGTGATGTAGAACAAGTTGCTGAGAAGTTTTTAGAAGCCCAAGATCAACAAGGGAAATATAAAAGAGGCTAAACAAGAAGCCCAAGATTAAAAGCCCAACAATTGTCTTGACGAGTTCAAATTTTATCGTTTTGATCTTTAAAAGTAGGGTTTTCTAAAAACTTTCTTTTTATGATAAGTTTTTTTTTTTTTTTTTTTTATCTACCATTTTAGCATATTTTGAGTTTCGATTTGTTTAGGAAATCTTCAAGTTAACTACGTTGTTTAAAAGTTTGAATGGAATTAAACATGTTACTATTTAGTAGGGGATTCTACCCTTGTAAGCCTGTGAAAAGTCAATTTAGAAGCCCAAAAGCATCGATGATGAATTGAAGTACAACTTTTGTGAACTTGGATTCAGTCTTTAGCCCACACATTACTCACAGCCATTTGCAACGGTGCATTGAAAATATCCCTATGATAAAAATATACAAGTATGGAGACATTCCCAATACACCATTGCAAGTAGCTGTGAGTATGGTAGTCTTGTGAGAACAGAATCCAATCTCAATTTTTGTGGGTCTGTGTGTGTTTCACACATACATCCAAAGAGAGCTTAAATTTTCATAAAAGAAATGCAGCTGGTTCATTTGTTATGGATAGGGGTGTTCATTATACGGTTCAAAGCGTAAATCCGAACTGAACTGAACCAAACCGTCCGTCTATAATAAAAATGGTTTGGTTTGGTTTATTAAATTTTATAACCCAAACCGTAAATTGTATTATTATTATTATTATTATTATATAATAAGTATTTATTTTATAAAAAGATAATAAAGATTAATAACTAAAGACTTTTAATTTTAATTTTAAGTTTTAATTAATAATTAAATTCTCTCTCTCTCTCTTCAATGCCCTAGCCTCTTTCTCACTTTTCTATCTCATTTTTCATTCTCAACCAAAGTCCTCTATATTAGAGGTGTAAATCGGGCCGGGCTGCGGGCGGCCTAGCCCGGCACGACACAACGGCTAACGGGGCGTGCTAGGCTCGGCATGAAGGTTCGTGCCGTACTGGGCCGGGGGTTCGAGGCCCATGGGCCGGCACATGCGGCCCGCGTGCCGGTATGGCCTAGCCCACGGCATGGCATAAAGCATGGCCTGGCACGGCACGGCCCATTAGGCCTGTAACGGGCCGCACTCGGCCCACTTGGGAATATAGCCGTTGGGCCCCCCTCCCAAAGGGGCCCAACGACTAGTTTCAGCTTTTGGGGGGGGGTTTATAGAATATTAGGAGGGTATTTCTATGTTTTTCTTATGGGGGGTTGAAAAACTGACATAAATGTCCCCCAATAGCTATATAACAACTAGTTTAGGGGGCATTTTGGGTAAAGTTATAAGTAACTTTACAATGACCAAAATACCCCTCCCAACAACTAAATAGCATATAGTTTTTTGGGTATTTTGGACAATTGAATTATGTTCAATTCCTATAAATAGCCATATCCTCCACCAGTCTCATGACACCAATTCAACAATTCTCTTAATTATCTCTCTCTCTCTCTCTTTCTCTCTCTCATACTCATACATTCTCAATTATCTGGAATTTGACAAATTTTGATTAGCTGATTGTCTGATTCTGCATTCTCCAATTCCCAAGTCTCAACTTTATCGAAGTTTCAACTTTCAACAAGAAGAAGGCTTGCTCAACCAGCTCAAGTATCTCAATTCGGGAGGTTTGGACGTTGAAAGGCTTCAACTATTGAAATCAAGTTGGGATTTTGAACCGACAATCTGAATAAGTCGAATTAGATTAATTTTTATCTTTTTAGAATTAAAAGAAATGACCGGCCCTTCTCAAAACCGATTCCCCATCATGTTCACCATGGATGACATTCAATCACATCATGATAGTATATTAGTGTTAGCACTGATGCATTTGATGTCGATGGAAGTGGAACTTTCACCCACGGTAGTAGTGATACTAGGGGAAAAAGGAGGGATTCTAAGCTGAGTAGCCTGATTTAAAAAGTTTTCGAAGTAGAGGATATTGAGGGAAAGAGGAAAAGGGTTGTTTGCCAAAAATGTAAGAAAGACTTTAGTTATTGTGGCAAGGGTGGTACGGGCCATTTGATCAGACATTTGCTCACAAATGAGCGAGAGGAAGATGAAGGGAAAGAAATAACCCAAAACAGATTGGGAAGGGGACTAGTTTTGGTACTTTTAGATATTCGTAAGAAAAAATGAGACAAGAATTTACTAAGTATATTGTACATGCAGAACAATCATTTATGTTAGGTGAAGATCCAAAGCTAAAAAAATGGTTGTGTAGTTCTATAACTCACAATATAAAAAAGTTTCTAGGAATACTATAAGAATTGATGCTTTAAAAAAATTTTATTCATATAAACAAAATTTAATTTCTTTGTTAGCAAATGTTAATTCTAAAGTTGTAATTACTTCGGATGTTTGGATCCAAATTTAATATTAGTTATATTTGTATTGCCGACCATTTCATTGATGAAAATTGGCTTTTGAATAAAAGAATTTTAAGTTTTACTAGGCTTGAATGGTCACATAGTGGCCCAGCTATTGCTACAAGTATTTTAAATACTTTGCATGCTTATGGAATAGAAAACAAATTGTTTTCTATTAGTTTTAATAATGCTAACAATAATGATTCTGCAATAAATATTTTAAAATCTCAGTTAAAACCATGCTTAAATGATAAATTATTTCATATTAGATGTGCTTGTCACATCTTAAATTTATGTATTCAAGATGCCTTGAATATTATTTCAAATCATATTTCAAAAATTAGAAATTGTATTATATATATAAAAAGTTCAGGGGCAAGAAAACAAGAATTTAAATATTTATGCCAAAATTATGGTTTAAAATATAAACATTTTATATTAGATGTAAAGCATAGGTGAAACTCTACCTACGCTATGTTAGAAAGGTGTATATCTCATAAACAAATTCTTTCTGATTTTTACAATTTAAAAATGCCTAATGATATGATATTTGAAGAAGACTGGAAATGACAGTCTATATAAGAGATTTTTTAAAACATTTTTATGATACAACAAATGAATTATCTAGAATTTATTATCCAACTAGTTGTAATTTACCGCATCAATTAATGGTAATTAGTGATTGTTTTGCCAAAGATAGGAATAATCCACAATTTTAATGTATTGTTGAAATTATGGAAAATAAATTTAAAAAATATTGGGAGAACATTTCTCCTCTTTTTTGTTTAGCTACAATATTAGACCCTAAGATTAGGAAAGATGGTTTACATATTTTACTTGAAACATATTATGAAAGTATGAATATTGATATAGGAAATAAAAAAGAAGAAATTACTAATTTATTATTTGAAAGGTACAGTTTGTATGAATCTGAACAACTTGTTCATCTTCTTCTTCTTCTCCTTCTAACTTTGAGCCCAGTAGTAGAAGATAAAAGCTTTTTTATTTAATAAGTAGAAGGCAGAAATTTGCTAGTTCTACAACAAGTTCATTCATTGAACTTAATTTTTATTTGTAAACAAATTTTTCTAATTTAGGTGAAGTATCAAATAATTTTGATATTTTAGCCTGGTGGAGTGAACACTTGAAAAATTATCCGGTTCTCGCACCGCCATGGCACAGGATCTACTAACCCCTCCGGTGTCTACAGTTCCATTGGAGTCTTGTTTTAGTGCAGGTACCAAGGTGTTGGATGACAAAAGAAGCTACATGAATGATGAGAGAATAGAGATGTGCATCTGCTTCCAGGATTTGCTAGATGCAGAAGATAGATTACAAGACAAGGGAGGTTATGATACAACACCGGACATTTCTTCCGAAGTAGATGATGAAAGTCATGAATGATGATTCATGAATTTGACTACTTATAGAATTTTTCATTTTTTCAAATTATTGTAAAATTTTTAAATTTTATTTAATTTATTTGATATTTTTTTAATTTTTTAACAATGTAATTTTGTATTTTCAATTTGTAACCATATTGTATTTTTTATATTTATTAATTTATTCAATTTTTATATTTCATTCAACCAAGTATGCAATGATCCAATCATTGTATTTGTAATTCACTAATTTGTACCATTCAAATTTAAATGAAATAAAATTCCTATTTTTCTTCCAATCTGTTATTTCATCATTCTTATTTCAATTTGCTTAAGTATTTTTTTTTCATTTATGTATTAAATAACTTAGATTTCTCATTTCTTAATTTTTTAAATAGTTCCTAATTCCCAAAGTTCATAGAAAAGTTAAATATTTTAGTTTTACAATTTTACTTAGAAAAGAAATCAAAATTTCAAAAAAAATAAAAAAATAATAAAAAAAACATTGCAACTCAGTTCGGCCTAGGCCCAAGGCCCGCCCTGTGGCCTAGCCTAGCACGGTCCAAGGCCACGGTATGTCATGCAGCCCTGCCCGGCCCAGGCCCGTGTGCCAGCATGACACAACACGGGCTTGCTTGGGCCTGGGCCATGGGTCGTGATGGGCCAACTGCCAAAATTTCCACTGGGGAGGACAGCACGGCCCGTGGTGGTCTGCGGGCCAGCATGGCATGGCCCGCCTTTAGGGCGGGCCACCCACGGGCCATGCCAGGCCCCACTTTACACCTCTACTCTATATACAACCGCCAATGCCGCTCCACTGACCACCCTTGCCACTTTCCGGATTGTTGCCGCCATGCATCGATCACTCCATTGCCATCCAAGCATCCACTCTCCTTCCCTAACCCTCTTTTTTTGTCTCTGCCCCACCATTGTCACCAATTCACCACCAGCTGCTCTATTTTGGCCATTGCAATCTCTCTTTCTCTCTCTCATTCTTTGAAAAAGAAAAGCCCTAACTCTTTCTGTGACTTTGGTTTGTGTTCAACTGTAAAGACTGAGGAATAAAAATATAGGAACAAGAACTCAAATTTGGACTTGGGAGACAGGTAAAATGTTCAATTATATGTTTTACATGAGAATGTTTATATTCATGTTATGATTCTTTACTGCATTTATTTAATTGATTGTTTTACGTTGTTTTTAAGTGTTTTGGTTTTATTATACATTGTATATATTTAAATTATCAACAATAAATTGATATATTTTTTATTGCAAATTTATTAACAGATTTATAGGTAAAATATGTTTCATCGTTCTGACGGAAGGGACAGTATTACCGTTTGACAGCGTTTCACCCACCTAGCATGAAAGCAGGTCCCATCACAACGGGAATCCAGGAACTGCTCCACCAAACCCACGAGGACTCCAGTATATAAAGACTTCACCCCCCAGGGGCAGAAGAGGGCCAAGAGGCTAAAGGAAGAGGTGGTAACCCCTGGTCTCTAGCTCTCTCATTCTCTTATATCATTCTTCAAGCTCTCTTTACTAAGTGCTAACTTAGCCATCAGAGTGACCTCACCGGGTAAACACCCCCGGGTCCTCTGATATTTGGTTCCTTGCAGGCCTCTAAAAAAGCAACAGAGCTCAAGGTAGCTCACCTCCAGGCAGCTCTTCAAGGTAGCTCACCTCCAAGCAGCTCATCAAGGTAGCTCACCACCAAGCAACTCACCAGGCAGCTCACCACTAGGTAGTTCGCCACTGGGTAGCTCGTCACCAGGTAGCTCACCAACAAGTAGCTCGCCACCAGGGAACTCCACTTCAGCCTCTGAGTCACAGGCCACTTGGGCGCAAATCTCACTGACAAGGTACTTAGCCAAAAAATTGATATATCACAAAAAAATGATACGTGATCAGAAACGGTTACATCAGTTTTGGTTTGGTCTACGAATTTCTTAAGTTGCAATTTATAGGTTCGGTCAAAAATATTCTCCAAACCACACCAAACCGGACTGCAAACACCCCTAATTATGGATGCTCATTGCAAATTCCTGTTGGAAGTGGGGGTGTAATTTGCATCCGGTTGAGTTGGGAATTTGTTACATTTTTTATTTTCAAACCCTAACCCAAGCATATTGTAGTTGAAAATTCTTCAAGTTGGGCAACCCAACTTGCACCTTGCACCAGAATTTGGAGGAGTCTCTTGACCTTTTTTCACATATTTGCAACTCTATTTGAGTTTGAATCTACTTCGAACGAAACATGTTTCAACATGCTTCTAACATCATTCATAGCTGTATATCTCAAACATGTTTCATATAAAACCATCAATGAATACTATTGGGGTGGAAGTAGCCTCCATAGGATTCTGACACGTGGCAGCTCTGAAGGTATCTATACCTCAGCCTATGAGCTCCCCACCTTGGTAGACCGATACCACCTCGGACCTATGGAACTTACCTCAGACGCCCACTAATCACCTCACTCTACATAGCTAGTTGGTGACAAGTTGAGTTCACTCAGGCGAGTTGATCACTGTTTTGAACCATCGACACGCTAAGTGGCAGTTCGACATACGACCTGAACTCCATTCATAAAGAAACACACTCCATCGAGCTGAGCTACACTAGAAGCACATCCGAGCTCCACCACATGTATATAGACCGACTGGCCATCTAGCAGCCGTGCCTGACATCGTCATCATCACACATGGATATCTCATCAATTAGTGGGCCCCAAGCTTTCTCCATACATCAGCAACGTGGCGCGTGAGAATCTAAAACCTATTTAAAAGTGGAATGGCATCTGCTCCTCACACATTGGCGCCTCATAGGCACATCCACTATACATTGAGAACATCTCCTGTGAATAATAACTTATAAGTATGAGAGATATTCCCAATGCATGGTAGATGTGCCTATGAATTCAGTGTGAGTCACCCTGTGTGAGGAAAAGATCCTATGTCTTTAAAGTTAGTTCTGCATTTATTTCACACTTTTGGCTTATTTAATTGCCTACCTAACCCCCTCATATAGCTTGGCCTTAACTGAGTTGACCATCAGAGACCTAAGCCCAAAATCTCACCTGAGCCCTCTGACTTCGTCTTCTCTTCTAGGCCCTGAGGCCTCCAGCAACTTTTGATCTTCATCAGGTACGATGTTTCGGATGTCTGTGAAGGAAAGGTAGGATCCATCTGATGGACGCCAATAAAGTTGCGGAATGGGTGGGCGAATTTCAAAAATTTGGTTCGTGCCGTGTTGGGCCTGGGGTTTGGAGTCCATGGGCTGACATGGCCTAGCCCATGGCACAGCCTGTCAAGGGCCAGCACGGCATGCCCCGTGTTCCCATAGTGGGCCACACTCAGCCCGCCCAAGAACTAGCCATTGAGGACCCCCCCCCCCCCAATAGCTATAAACAGCTTTATGGGGGGGTACTTATGTATTTTGGTTATGGGGGAGAGAAAATGACACAAATGCCCCCAACATATATATAATAGCTAGTTTAGGGGGGCATGTTGGGTAAAGTGATAAATAACTTTACAATGACCAAAATACCCCTCCCAATAACTAAAAACGACTAGTTTTTAGGGTATTTTGGGCAATTAAATTATTTTTAATTCCTATAAATAGCCTTATCCTCCACCATTCTCATCACATCAATTCAACAGTTCTCTTAATCTCTTTTCTCATACATTCTTTGAAATCTGAAATGATATGAACTATAACTGACTGATTCTCCAATTCTCAACTTTATTGAAGTTTCAAAAAGAAGAAGGCTTGTTCAGTCAGTTCAAGTATCTCAAGTTAGCAATTTGAGAGGCTTGAACTCTTGGAGTTGAAAGGCTTAAACTGTTAAAATCAAGTTGGGATTCTGAACTAGCAATCCAAGTAATTCCAATTAAATTAACTTTTATTTTTTTAGAATTTAAAAGAATGGATGGCTCCTCCGGAAAGCAATTCCCCAACATGTTCAATGTCGACGATATTTTGTCGCATCATGATAATGTTAGCATTGGTATAGATGCTATTGATATTAATGGAACTTCTAACCCTAATACTGATACTAGGGGAAAGAAAAAGAGGGCATTTAAGTTGATTAGCCTGGTTTGGAAAATACTTAAAGTAGAGGATGTTTAGAGGAAGGTAAAAGGAGTTGTTTGCCAAAAATGTAAGAAAGACTTTAGCTATTGTAGTAAGGGTGGTACTAGCCATTTGAGCAGACATTTGCTCACCCATGAAAAAGAAGAAGAAGGAAGAGAAACAACACAAACACAAATTGGACAGGGGGTTTTGGTAGATTTAAATATTCTCAAGAAAAAATGAAGCAAGAATTAGCAAAATACATTATACATGCTGAACAACCATTTTTGTTAGTTGAAGATACTAACCTTGAAAAATGGTTATGTAATTTCATAAATCCATAGTATAAAAAAGTTTCTAGGAATACTATTAGATCAGATGCTTTAAATTTTTTTTATTCATATAAACAAAATTTAATTTATATGTTACCAAATCTTAATTCTAAAGTTGCAAATACTTCTGATGTTTGGACTTCTAAATTTAACATAAGTTATATTTGTGTTATCGCTCATTTTATTGATGAAAACTGGATTTTAAATAAAAGAATTTTAAGTTTTACTAGGCTTGAATGGCCACATACTAGCCCATCTATTGCTGCAAGAATTTTAAATACTTTACATGCTTATGGAATTGAGAATAAATTATTTTATATTAGTTTTGATAATGCTAGTAATAATGATTTAGCAATAAATATTTTAAAATTTTAATTAAAACCATGTTTAAATGGTAAATTATTTCATATTAGGTGTACATGTCACATCTTAAATTTATGTATTCAGGATGCTTTAAATATTATTTCTACACATATTTCTAAAATTAGAAATTGTATTATATATATTAAAAGTTCAGGAGAAAGAAAATAAGAGTTTAAATATTTATGTCAAAATTATGGTTTAAAATATAAAACATTTTATATTAAATGTTAAACATAGATGGAATTCTACGTATGCTATGTTAGAAAGTCGTATTTCTCATAAACAAATTCTTATTGATTTTTATAATGCAAAAAAATGCCTAATGATATTATATTTGAGGAAGACTGGGAAATGGCAATTTGTATAAGAGATTTTTTAAAACATCTTTATGATGCAACTAATGAATTATCGGGTATTTATTATCCAACTAGTTATAATTTACCTTATCAATTAATGGTGATTAGTGATTGTTTTGCAAAATATAAAAGTAATCCACAATTTAAAAGTATTGTTGAAATAATGGAAAATAAATTTAAAAAATATTGGGAGAATATTTCTCCTCTTTATTGCTTAGCTACAATGTTAGATCATAAGATTAGGAAAGATGGTTTAGATATTTTAATTGAAACATATTGTGAAAATATGATTATTGAAATTGGAAATAAAAAAGAAGAAATTAATAGTTTATTATTTGAAATGTACAATTTATATGAAACTGAAATAATAGGAAATAATTCTACAAGTTATACAGTTGTATCTTCAACTTCTGAACTTGAGCCTAGTAGTAGAAGAGAAAAACTTTTTTATTTAATAAGTAGAAGGGCATAAATCTACAAGTCAACATCAAGTTCATTTATTGAACTTTAATTTTTATTTACAAGAAAATTTTTCTACTTTAAGTGAAGGAACAAATAATTTTGATATTTTAGCCTGGTGGAGTGAACATTCAAAAAATTATCCAGTTCTAACCGCCATAGCACGTGATTTACTAACCCCTTCGGTGTCTACAATTCCATCAGAGTCTTGTTTTAGTGCAGGTAGTAGGGTGTTGGACAACAAAAGAAGATATATGAATGATGAAAATATAGAAATATGCATCTGCTTTAAAGATTGGCTAGATGTTGAAGACAGATTACAAGACAAAGAAGGGCATGACACTACACCTGATATTTCACTTGAGGCAGATGATGAAAGTCAAGAACAATAGTTGTATAACATTTTTTCAAATTATTGTAAATTTTGTTTTAATTTTATTTACTTTATTTGCTATTTTTTTAACAATGTAATTTTATATTTTCAATTTGTAACTATATTGTATTTTTTATATTTTATTAATTTATTCTATTTTCCAATTTTCATATTTCATTCATCCAAGTATCCAACCATTGTATGCTTTGTAAATTGTATCATTCAAATTTAAATGATATAAAATTCATATTTTTTTTCCAATTTGTTATTCCATTCTTATTTGGTTAAATATTTTTTTCATTTATTTGTTAGACTTCTCATTTCTTAGTTTTTTTAAATAATTCCCAAAGCCCAAAGGAAAGTTAAATATTTTAGTTTTACACTTTTAGTTGGCAAAGAAATAAAAAAAACAAAATTTTCAAGAAAAAACCAAAAACAAAAAAAAAGGTAAAAAACTAGTGTGACCCGGTTCGGCCCACGCCCAATGCCCGGCTTGGCATGGTCTGCAGCCTGGCTCAGCCTAGCCCCGTAGCACAGCACGGCATGGGCCACACGGGCTTGGGCCGTGGACGGTGTCGGGCTGACCCCCCAAATTATCCCTGTGGAAGACGGCACGACCCGGAACAGCCCATAGGCCGTACCGGCCCAGCACGGCTCGTTTTACATCTCTACCCCTATCTTTACAAAAAGGATAAAGTCCTCATTTGTAGAATGACATCATCAAACAAAAACCTCCCCTATATATCAGTAATTTATCAAATATATATATAGATAGATACAGCAACAAGAGGGTGAGGTGATTGAAGGTGCTCCTAATTATACCACCACCAACAGCATAGTGGATATTGTCAATGATGGATACTTTTTACTGGAGATTCGGGCAATAAACCCGATTTCTTGAATCTCACTATGATGCTCCTGGCTTCTTCGTTTAGTAGCTATGGGTTTTTACTGTTTGTTTTTACGAAAATTCCTCTGTACAATGAATTAATTCAATCATGGGAACCGTTGGAAGAACCTGAAGCATCCAACTCGGATGTGTTTGAGGCCAATCCAACTGAGACTCCTAATTCAAAACAGTCTTTTAGCTCCAGAACTAGCTCAGAGAGAAAGAGAGAGATGGGTTTCATGGCAGCCGCAAAAAAGCCCCACCCAATTTGCATCCCTTATCCAAAACAGAACCATGGAACCCTTATGCTCAAACTAGCAAAGCTCCTCCATCATAAAGGTTTTTACTTCACCTCATTAACACTGAATTGAACCTCGGTTGCCTCCTTAAGGCTATCTTTGGTTTGAAGGAAAAGGTAGGGAAAGGAAGGGAAAGACAGGAAAACTTATACAATGTTTGCAAAGATTTTTCTATATTTTCCTTCCTTTCCTTGCATTTTCCTTCAAACCAAACATAACCTAAGTATAGGAGACCTAATTCCTAAAGGGCTTGTTAGCAAATTTATTGGAAACTGTACCCAATTGACTCCCACTATTGGATATTGACACCACCCTAGGGAAACTTTTTTAATCCCCTTGTATCCTCTTCTATCTCAATATGAAAATTTTCATCGTCCAAAATTCCTCCTATCGTCTCACAGAGATGCATGGGCAGTTCTCTTTAAGAAGGCGGTACAAAGACTAGTACTGAACGAGAAGAATACAAAGAGATAAAAAGCCGTAGACAGCTAAGCTTAAAAAAGTGTTCCTCATTTTGCATGGGTGGACTGATAAGTGATACCTATGAAAGGTATTGAAATATTAAGAAAGGGAGGGTAAAAAAAGACTTTTTGATGATTTTGTTAGACATAACCGTGACAGGGGAGGTCTTAGTCCTCTTTTTAAAAGAAAAGGAAAGTCCAAATATTTAGTATAAATGTTAGGAGAGGTTTAAGTCTTTTGTCCTTTTTTAACCTCAAAATTTACTCTAGGTGGAGGGGTGGTCATCTTAATATTTTATTAATTATCCAACATCGAAAGGAAGATAAGCGGATACAGGAGAGGACAACCACCTTGCCTCAAGAACTGAAACAAGAGCACTCTTCCTTACTCACTCAGTCCTACCGAAAAAAAATAAAAAATAAAAAATAAAGCAAAACCACAAACAAGAAAAAACATTAGTCAATATGAAGAATAGGAAGTTTCATATAATCCTCCTTAAGCTCACATGGAACACCATGGCCGCTTGATGATATAATCTAAATATAAATATATATATATATATATAGGATCCATTTGGTTTGCAATCCAAATCTTTCATAATTGGAATTAGAATGGTCTATTCCAATAATCTGTTTGGTTCAAACATGAATTGAAATGGGAACTAGAATTAGGTGAAATGGGATGTCATTCCCAAGGGAGGGGGAGGGAATGACCATTCCCTCAAATGGGGGAGTGCCATTCCACCAGAAATGGTAATGGGATTCTGATTCTGCCCAACCAAATAATTGGAATCAGAATAGCCCATTATATTCCATTCCAATTCCAGACCCATATTCCCGTGAATTAAACGGGATCATAATATAATATTTTATAAAGATGAGATCACATCCGGTCATAGTGGATCAGATTGGGGTATATTTGAATTTGATCTATTAAGTAAATGGATCAACTTTTCCGATTTATTAGGCTCAGTTTGGAAGGAATACAAATACAAATATGTAGAATGCGAAAGCTTGTATTTTTTATGTATTTGCAGAGTGCATATTTGTATTTGTACTCCTTCCAAACTGAGCCTAAGATCAAGGGAGGCATTCGAATCTAGCTCTTACGAGATCAATTTTAGATTCGAACAAGATCCAACTTATTTACAGCCCTAGATTGCTGAAAGAGTGAATAGCATCATGGCTAGAGATATATTTGCATAGTGATGTAGATTTAGTTGCTGAGAAGTTTTCAGAAGCCCAATATCAAAAAGCCCAACAATCGTCTTGACAAGTCCAATTTCTATCGTTTTGACCATTAAAATTAGAGTTTTCTAAAAAACTTTCTTTTTAAAACCAAATTGGTTTTGGTTTGGATGGGTCCAACGCAAAACTGGTCCATTGACACCCCTGACTATGACAAGTATAGGTAAGCGCAATTAGTGGCCATATCCTGTCATTTATGCACAAAAATGCTTACAAATGCATCTTGATCATGTCATATAACTTTTATGATCTTCATAGGGATGGAAATGGATGGGATCATGATCCGATCCGATTTGGTAGAATTCAGATCACCCCCATTTGGATCTTTGGATAGGATCAAATAATGGGACCCTATCAGAAATCTGATCAGATTTGGGTCACCCCTATCCGATCCGATATATATTATATATTTATAAATATACGTATATAATACATATATATATATATGTTATTTATTTATTTATAAATATATTTTTATAAATTTGTTATATTATTTATTTTTTATAAAAAAACATGTATATATGATGAAAAAAAATAAAAAAAATACTTATATTTTTTATTTTTAATTTATTTAAATTAGTATGTTTTATTTAATAATTTATTAAGTTTTAAAGAAAACAAATCGGATCGGATCAGATCCAAAGATCTGACTTACCGATAGGATTCAAATTCAAATCGAGTCCTGTCAGATCCAATCAAATGTTCAGATCGAATCAGATCCGGCATGAACAGTATCGGATCGGATTCAAATCAGATTCGAATATACCCTAATTTAAATCCAATCCATTCCGTTTGCATCCCTAAATCTAAATCTTCATACATAAAACTCAAGGCAAAAATCTGCTTTATATAGTATTGATAGATATAGATGAATATTTCATTCACACGCTATTATTAATATTTTACTTGAATGATCAGTTTCTCCGAGAAGGGCTGGTCTTTTAAGCTCATATTGAATTGGCTAGTGTGGAAGAAAATTTATCTTTAGTTTATCCGACTTGTACTGGGTCAAGAAAAGTCACCTTCAAGAACAGTGCTGTGTTTCAATTTAAAACCTATTTTTTTCGGTTAATAAGCATGAGTTCTTTGCCTAACAGTCATTGAAAATTGAATATTCTTGTTAGAATCGGCATGGAAGATTTGATTAGTCTCGTTTAAACATAAAAAAAAAAAAATGTAAACAAGTTTTAAGAAAAGTGATGGCTCTCTTTCTTATATTCACTTACTTCTTTTATCAACTACCCAAATTTCTTTGTTTGTGTAACTAGTGAATGACTCCTTAAGTACGGGGAAGTTATATATATATATATATATGAATAAACATTAATAATTTTTATTATCATTTTTTATTACTGTTTATAAATTGTCATTTTTTAAGACACTCATACAGTCTACGGGTCATTAAATTCAACTTGAAACGTTTATTACTTTAATTTAACCATTATTATTATTATTAATTTATTTTAGTATTTAATTTAAAATTTTTGTTATTTAGTAGTAATATTAACTAAATTTGTAATTATTTAAATATTTACTTCAAATATTTTTTTTCCAACCGAGTATAATTATTATATAATAGATTTGTTAATTCATATTTTCCATTTAAGAATAAACATTAATGATTTGGCTTAACAATTTTAATGATTATTAATAAATATTGATTCTTATTTAAGGTTTAATTACTGAATTTGGTAATTATTATGGGGCATGCTTTGAATAAACATTAATGATAACTGATGATTGTTATTTCATTTTTTATTATTTACTTAAATAAGTACTTGATGATTGTTATTATTATTAATTATTTATATAAATAATTGATTGTTATTATTATTTACTTAATTCAGTAATTTTGGAGTAAGTAATTATTAATTATTTATATAAGTACTTAAATAAGTACTTGATGGAGTAAGTAATTTTGGAGTAAGTAATAATTGATTGTTATTATTATTTCCATTCAAAGAGGCAAAGAAGGAAGAAAATCATTCAAAGAGCTGGTAAGAAAAACAATCCATGCCAAACAACATTTGCAGATGCATCCATCCTCTGAAGTAAGAGATGAAAAATATATGACTACAATCAAATCATCATCATGTATGGCTACAATCAACTGATAATATAATTAGGACTCCGAAGCCCATCCACCAGAGGAAACATGAAAGAAAGGAGAATAATGGGACCATCCTAAGTATGGAAGTCACCTCCAAGTTAGGTGGCAATGCTTCTTTTGGTCGATCATGGTTATAGATTTTAAGTCTAAGCCCCCCACAATGCACGTAGACTGGCTAGAATTTATCTTTAGGAAAAGATAGGGAAACCTGTACATAACCTAATGGTATGTTTGAATTATGGGAATTGGGAAATAGAAATAGGAAATGTAGGTTGAAATTATAATTTTGGGCATGTTGATGTGTCAAATTCAAGTCAATTAGAATACTCATAGATATTTARTTCATTCATTTAGTGGTAATTTGAATATTTTTTATTCCATGTCTTTATTGAGTAATATAGATTAATAATATATTAATAATTATTGATGTAGCGCGATCCGGTCACTCCTAATTGGCACTCACGTGGCTCCTGGAAGATACCTGAGATGAAGAAGAAGAGTCCCCGGGGGCTTGTCCGGCGGGAACACTCCAATGCTTAAATTAGTACTCTATAGAAGAAGCAAGGAGAAGACGAATGCTAAGAGTGTAGATAGCGCGTTATCACTATACTCGAGAGATTAGAAGTCTCAAGAAGAAGTTTCTCTTTTGCCCTAAGGGCTTTTTAATGGGGTGTTCATGTCAGGTCGGGCATAACCGCCACTGGGCTCCTACCACAGCTGTTACCTGCCAGGGCTGCACAGGTGGCCATTGTGACATACTTCTCGCCTGGGTGAGTGACACATCTCCAAAGTGGCAGGCACGCCTCCGCTTGCTGAGAGACGTGGACGCAGACTGTCGAAAGGACTGGGACTGCGCCGTCAGTAAGGGACGTGGCACAGTCTGATCGATACGGCCTATCAGATAGAAGCTTCCTAAGGAGCGCCCATGCGGCTCATTCACGAGCTAATTTGTAGAGAGCTTGGAACACTTCAGGATTACCCTTAATAGAATTGGTCATTGGGATGACTTGTCTACTTGGGAGCTCGAGCGAGCTAGTTCCCCTAGCTCGCGAGCTAAAGTTGCCTCGGAGTATCCCTTCAAAGGTAGCTCGAGGAATCCAGAGCTCGCGTTGTGGCGAGCTCCTCCTTTAGTGAGCTACAATGTAGCAAGCTGTTTTATGGGCCCGTCACTTGGTCACACTAGGCTACAATGCTGAACTGTCACTCGTGCTGAGTTAGTGTCCACGTGTCACCGTTTCATAGGTCGGGTCAAATCGTCCTCCATCAATTATGAAATTAGTAATAATAATAAGTATATTTTATTACTATTATTTACTAATAATATATTCTTATTATGTGTGTATTGATTTTGAAATCAGTAATATTAAATTATTATTATTGTTGTTGTTGTTGTTATGAAGTAATTAATTTGTTATAATTATGATTTTTAGTTAATTCCTGAAATAATAATTGCTTTTATAATTCTTTTGGTTTAACAATAATGAATAATTGAAAGTTTATAATTTAATTTTCACTAAATGAAATATTTATTGGAGAATAATAATAGTATTAATTATAATTACTTATAATAATAATAATGTAAATAATTAACACTAATTATATATTTATAAAAGAATTAATATGAATTAATATAAATATAAAATGATTATTTCCCAAATAATAATTAACATTATTATAATTAAGGAATTAATTATCAGTAAGTAATTATAATCAGTAATTAATTTTTACCAGAAATCATTATTATTAGTAATAATTAATTATAACTATTGATGATAATAATAATATATTATATTAATTAATATAAGTATTAATTATAATTACTGAAAATAATAATATAATTAATTATTTCATATAAATGTATGAATTATAATTTCTAATAATAATTCTAATATAAATAATTAACATTCGATATTTATTTTCAAAATAATTAATATGAGTTAATATAAATATAAAATTATTATTTCTGAATTATTAATTACCATTATGAAAATCGTTATTAATTATCATTCCGAATTAATAATGAGAAATATTATCAGTAATTAGTTAATATCAGTGGTTAAGTATTAACAGTAATTATTATAAGAAATTATTATCAGTGAGTTATTATTATTAGTAATTAATAGCTGAAATTAAATAATTAGAAGTCATTAATTATTATTAGTACCCCTCTCTTTCAAAAAGTTGACTCATCATCATCGTCATCATCAATGACAACAACTTGATAAATACATACTTTGATAAAAATATGTAAATATCATTAATTTATTTTTTTTTTAACTTTTGGAAAACTGAATAAAAGAAAAATAAAATGGTTAGCATTGCAAAAGAAAAGTTATTTGGATTTTTGCAAAAAAAATATTGAACATAAAAAACCAATTACTCAAAAATAAGGTTGTTAATGAAAGAGTAATTAAAATTATTCTGTAAATWATAATTTTAAGAAATTAATAATTAATAATTCTCCAAATTAAAACAGGTAATTTCAACAAATAGTTTTAAGTAATTAAATTTTGCTACTAGCATTTTTTAATAATAATCAGCATTATTAATAGATTAATAATATTTTAATAATTGTGAATTATTTATTATTATTGATAACTACTTATAATAATATAGTTAATTATTTCATATAGATGTATGAATTATAATTTTTGATAATAATTATAATATAATAATTACCATTAAATATTTATTTCCAAAATAATTAATATGAGTTAATATAAATATAAAATTATTATTTTTGAATTATTAATTACCATTATGAAAATATTTATTAATTATCATTTCAAAAATAATGAGCAATATTGTCATTAATAAATTATCAGTAATTAAGTATTAGTAGTAATTATTATAAGAAATTATTTTTTTGAATTAATAATGAGCAATATTATCACTAATTAATTATTATCAGCAATTAAGTAATAGCAGTAATTATTATAAGAAATTATTTTCAGTAATTAATTATTATCAGTGAGTAATTATTATTAGTAATTAATAGCTAGAATTAATTAATTAGAAGAAGTTAATAGTAATTAATTAGTAGTTAATAGCTGTAATTAATTCATTAAAAGTAGTTAACAGTAATTAGTAGCTGGAATTAATTAATTAGTTGAGTAGTTAACAGTAATTAATAGCACAACTTCCTTTTTTTTAGGAAATGATTGAAAGTGGGAGCTTTCCACTTCTCACAACTCTGCATGGTGATGGGCTCCACTCTTGCATGTTAGTGGGCTCTTTTCTTGAACTACCACTAATCAGAATTTGGCACATGTCTAGTGGGCTCTATTCTTAAACTACCACTATTCAGATTTTGACACATGTCCATTTTGTTTAAATCTTTAAAATGACAGGTGTCTAAATGTAAGTGGGCCACATGTCTGACTGGGGGAGACTTTGGCCTAATTTCATTACTTTAATAGATATATATTAGATTTGTCATTTGGGAGGGTTCTCATTCCTGACGTGATTGTCTTTCTCTTGTTTCTGGCAAGACATAAAAAACACGTCATTAGAGGTGTGTTCCTTAAAATGAAATGAAAACATTTTGTTTTTATTTTGATACAGAAAAATAATATTACTTTTGAAACCAACAATAATAGAAATACAAATACATGTTTTTTATTGCACAAGATTGATTTGTGCTACTATGTTAAACACATGTGATCTTACAAGTTAGCTGCTTTAGAGAGCTCTTAATATCCATTAATTAATTTAATGGACTTGTGGTGAAAATATTAATATCCATTTCAGCATAGTCTTTCTCATGCAATATATATGGTTATGTTTTATGAAACATATATGGTATCAAATTTATAGAGAAATTAAATCATTTTTTTTTCTACAAGCAGGGATAAAATAACAAAGTAAAAGAAAAACATTTCACAATTAATGTATTTTTGTTCTAAGAAACCAACTTTTTGTAAACCATTTTTTTGCAAAGTTAAATCATCAATAAATAAATAAATCTATGTTGAAGAAATTCACCTTATATCCTTTAGGGGGCCTTTTCTACAACATGAATTGTTTCTCTTGTTTATGGTTCCAAAACAAATCATGACCATTTCCTTTAAAAACATATTGTTTCTTAAAATAAAAGTACAAAAAACATGTTCTTAAGTGTGTTTTGTGTGTGTTTCTTTTCAATACTAAAACAAAATACATGTTCTTGGATATCTAGTTTCATAAGCATGCTTCCATATTAGAAATTTTGTTTTTGTTTTAAAAACCAATATTTTGTTGGTTTCAAAAACATGTATTATTTTTTTATACAAAACAAACTTATTTTTTTTCCTTTGGAAACAAAAACAGAGTTTAAGAACATAATTTTTTCTCTGTTGTAGCCTTAAGCTTTTAGGTTGAATGTTTCTTTGAGATGATATTTTGACCAAATGGTCTAGTATTCAATCCTCATCACCCCATTATAATTAATTAAACTTCGTGATAGGATTAGCTGAACGCTTTAGCTATTTAGTAGGTTGTGGAACCAATAATAACACTTCACACTAGTCATAAAATAAACTAGTGGGGACCCTGCAACGCACGGGTTTTGTTAATCAAGAATGAAACAATAAAACTACCTATAAACGAAATAAAACTACACATTAATGTTCACATAAAATATAACGTCAATTAAGCTCTAAACTCTTAAAATAATGTTGAACTATTAATATTGTATTTATTAAAATAGTGTTTATTATTGAAATACTGTTTATTATGAAAATACTGTTAATTCTCAAAATGTTGTTAATTATTAAAATATTGTTAATTAATAAATACATTATTGTTAATTAAAATACTATATTTATTGAAATTACGGTTAATTAATAATATTAATTACTAAGTGCTGCAACTAAAATATAGTAATTGACTAAATACTGTTAATTAATATTGTATTGAAATTATGGTTAATTAATAATTTTAATTACTAAATATTGTAAATAATAATACAATAATTGAAAATATTGTTAATTAATTGTTGGGGTCATGGCTGAGCGGGCCCAGAGAGATACGTGAATGCCCAGTCATCGCTCGACCACGTCGGCATAGCTTGGCCACGTCGGCTCAGCTCGTCCACGTGGGTTTAGCTTGTCCACGTCGGCTAAGCTCGGCCATGTCGGCATAGCCCGACCGAGCTATGATACTACCATGGTCCTCCGCCTTATCCCTCCAGCCACGTCACCTACACACCATGCAAATAAACCCGACTATGGATAAGGGTGGGAAGACAACTCCGCTGAGGAGTAGGACTCTACTTTGGTAACCTCGGTGGAGAGGTCTATCCCAATTATCTCGGAAGCTTAATCCAACCAGGAGACTGACCCCCGGCTATAAAAAGGTACTCCATGCTCAAGGTAAGGGGCCCCAACTTCTAGCACCCATACTGTGACTTTGCTCGGACCAACACCCTCATTGCTCGACCCGATCATTCACCACCCTCTCATTGACTTGAGTGTCAGAGTACCTACCTGAGGATAACTCCTTGGGCCTCTGACTTCTTCTCTTGATCGCAGATTGCACAGTGCGACACCATCCTTGTAAGCTCAGCACCACCCAGTCAGCAAGGATTATCTAGTTGCTATCCTCAGTTCGTGCATTACCTCAGATTGAGCAGCATCAGATTGGTGTCGTCTGTGGGAATGCACAAAAAGCCTTCCCGAAAACAAAAAAAATCCTTTGCCGTGCTGCCTCAAAACAGATCAAGATGCCTAAAAACCAGTCTGAACGATCAGTAGGTCGTTCCCCATCTCGGGACAACCAGCATCACAGCTCCTCGCATCAGGAAGCCCCGTAGCCCTCGGCCGCAGTGGACCCAGCGCAGTTCCTAGCTATGCAAGAGAAGGTTGATAAGATCTTTGAGTTCATGCAGGCGCTGGGGTTTGCCGCGCCGCCCAACCAGGCCATCGCCCCTCACTCCCCAATGCGCACAAAGGACGATCCTTGGATCGAGGACCCCAAAGTACGTCGGTTGGATATAAGGGGAGCACGGTCCGAGCGAAAGAGGCAGGACACAACTCGAAGGCCCGCCTCTATTGCCCGCTCCCACGAGCAGGATCACCACAACCAGACTCGCCAGTCAGCTCAGATTCCTGCCAAAGAGAGGCTTGGCAAGAGGACATTGCCCTTCGTGGTCTCTATTACCGAGTCGAGCTTAGTGAAGGACCGCCTTGTGTGACATAAGAAGGAGAAGGCTACCCACACTGTGACCCCGGGCGACAAAGACGTCGAGATCAAAGAGCTCTGACAACGATTAGAAGAACTAGATTGCACTCAGACCCATAAGAGTGTGGCGCCTTACGTGGACCAGCCAACATGGGCTACCGTGCATACCGTCAAGGAACCGCCCTTCATCCAGGACATCATGGACAAGATGCCCCCTGCTGGATGGCGAGCCCCCCAGTTTGACAAATATGACGGGAACACCGACCCATTCGACCATGTTGCAACTCTCAAAGCTTAGATGATGCTGCATAGCGCGTCGGAAGGACTGATGTGCAAAGCCCTTGTAGCCACCCTACAAGGTCCAGCTTTGGTGTGGTACTCCTCTCTGCCACCGCGCTCCATAACATCATGGGACCAGCTGGAGACCTAGTTTCTAGCGCAGTTTACCTCTAGCTAGAAGCATTGGAAAAATTCAGCCAACCTCATGCAAATCCGACAGAAAAAGGCAGAGTCCCTCAGAGGTTACCTCGCGAGGTTCAACAAGGAAGTACTCCAGGTCATGGACTTGAACCAATCGGTTGTAGTGACATCCATACAGCATGAGCTCTGCCCTTCCCCATTCAACTTCTCCATCTCCAAAAATACTTCTCAGATGCTAGCCGCGCTAATGAGCTACGTGCAAAAGTATATCAATGCTGAAGAGGGTCAGGCGCAGCTCAGAGACGAAGATGAGAAGCCCGACAAGAAGAGGAGAGATACTGACGATAGGAAGTCTGAGAGGTCGGACAGATATCACAAGAGACAGGATCACCGATCAGACCATAGACCTCGGGCCCCTCCACCGACCTACAAGAATTTCACGTCGCTCAATATTCCGCGGTCGGAAATTCTGATGCAAATCCGTGACCGCAACTACGTCAGGTGGCCCGAGAAGATGAAGATGTAGAGTAACAAGAGGAACCAAGACAAATACTACAAGTTCCACAAGGACCATGGCCATGACACAGAGAACTGTTTCGACCTATGCAACCATATTGAAGATCTGATCAGGCATGGTTACCTCAGTGGCTTCATCAATAGAAGTAAGAAGCCAGCCTAAGAAGAGCGAAGAACGGTTGAAGATCGACAACCGCCACCCCGAGGCCCCCCAGTTGGCGTTATCCACGTCATATCAGGAGGAACCGCCACCGGAGGGGAGAGCAGCTCGAGTCAGAAGAGATATGTTCGGCTGTGTGAGATCGACGACTGGGGTCACAGGAAGAAGCATAGCACATCTATCACCTTCACTGATGACGACCTCCGAGGTGTCCAAACACCGCATGATGACGCCTTGGTCATTACGACCGAAGTGGCTAACTTCGAGTTGCGGTGGATCCTAGTCGACACAAGAATCTCTGCCGACGTACTGTTCGAAGATGCATTCGAAAAGCTCGGCATCGACAGATAGTGGCTCACGTCGATCAATACTCCCTTGATGGGAATCTCGGGAGAGTCTCTCCTGCCCATTGGGAGAATAACTCTTCCCCTCATGATTGGAGACGACAACGTCACTGCGACGGCCATGGTAGACTTCATCATGGTGCATTGCTCCTCCTCTTACAACGTGATCCTCGGCAGGCCGACCCTTAATGCCCTGTAGGTCGCAGTCTCGACATACCACCTCACCATGAAATTTCCAACCAAGCACGGCATAGGGGTGGCATGCGGAGACCAGAGAACAGCACAACACTGCTATCAGCTCTCTTACCGAGGACCACGTCCAACCACCGAGACACTGATGGTGAAGGCCTATGACTTATGCGACGAGGTAAAGGCACAACACGACCAACCCTTGGAAGACCTCGTCCAAGTTCCCCTCTCTGAGGAAGATTCTGAAAAGATAGTCCAAGTCGGCTCCCTACTAGACGACCACCTTCGAGAAGAACTCGTGCAACAACTGAGGAACAACGCTGACGTATTCGCTTGATTGGCAATAGGCATACCTGGGATCGACCCTGAAGTTATCACACATCAGCTGAACATTGACCCCCGCTACCGACCTGTAAAGCAGAAAAAGAGGAACTTTGCCGCAGAGCGGTGGCAAGTGATCACCGATGAAGTACAGAAACTGCTTGACGCTAGCTTTATCCAGGAAGTCAAGTACCCCAATTGGATAGCCAACAGAGTAATGGTGAAGAAGGCCAATGGAAAGTGGAGAATCTGTATCGACTTCACCGACCTAAATAACGCCTGCCCCAAAGACAGCTTCCCCCTGCCGAAGATTGACCAACTCGTCCACACAACGGTGGGGCATGAGCTACTGAGCTTCATGGATGCTTTCTCAGGTTACACCCAAATCCAAATGCACCCGGATGACCAGGAGTGGACAACTTTTATCACTAACCATGGCCTGTACTGCTACAGGGCAATGCCCTTCAGCCTCAAGAACGCCAGCGCCACTTATCAGTGGCTAGTGAATGAGGTATTCAAAGAACAACTTGGTCGAAATGTAGAGGCGTATGTTGACGATATGCTCATGAAGAGCAAGAAGGCCGAGCATCACTTGTCCGACCTTCACAAAGTCTTCGACACCCTTAGAAAATACAAGATGAAGCTAAACCTAACCAAGTGCACTTTTGGGGTCGGCTCCATCAAGTTCTTGGAGTTCATGGTGACACAGAGGGGTATCAAAGCAAATCTGAAGAAGATAAAGGCCATCCTTGACATGCCATCTCCCCGGATCCATAAAGAGGTGCAGTGACTCACTAGAAGAATAGCCGCCTGGTGGGTGTCGAATCCAACCAAAGATAAAAAGTCTTGCTCGAAGTGAATAATTTGTATATAGTGATGAGCAAGGTCGTCTCCACAGGGATTGGGTGGATTTATTTCCAAGTAAATGAAGTAGGGGGTTGTGAAGATAAGGAAGATAAGATGAAATAAAAGAAAATAACAGAAAGCAAAGATCAAATCGATGGACGATAGCTTCTACTTGAAGGGACAAGTTCAGCTTTGATTCTTATCATTGATCCTCGATGCAAGGATAAATTCAAATGTTTACGATTAAATTGGTTATAGCCATTAACAAGCTCTAACAGCCAGCCTCTACTCATATTATTCGATAATCAAAACAAGCTCTTTGATTGCTTCTCTTATTAATAGACAGTCCTAAACAAGCTCTTAGGATTTAATCTATTAATAACATTAAGAGGGGAGAGACCCAATTTTGGTCAGCAATCTCACAAGCTCGGACCGTTTAAACCAGATCATATATCTTCCTAACATAGATTGAAAACTTTTTTGCAATCAATTTATGTTAGTTGCCACCCTGATTAAACCTACCAATCATATACAAAATTGGAGGTTCAATCGGCAATAGATTATTCTCATTGAATGAGCAAGGGGCCCTTCTTGCTTAATCAACAAAAATAATCTTTATAGAAAATCGCAGAAAACATATGAATACCCATAAACAATGAACTGAAATAAAAATCAATTAGATCTCACAATGTTTATAGAATCAAAGCTTCCTAACCCTTCAACCAGAAAATAAAACCTTACTGACACTTCATGATGAAATCGCAGTTTCCAGATGAGAGGGGGCGAACCCTGCTTCTTCCTCCTTGGTTGTTGATTACTCTCTTTGAAGGTTGAAGCCCTATTGGAGGATTTTGATGATGCCCTTGGGTGCTAGTCTGCCCCCTTTATATAGACTTAGGAGGGAGCTGTCTCCTACTCCTCTAAGGAGTTCTTTCTCCATTGGGAGTTCAGTTCTCTAATAGATAATGCCTAGGTTAGATCTAATTTATTCCTATCTCTTAACTGATAATCTTAATCTCTTTTATCTTTCTAGAAATACAGTAGAAAATTGAATCTGATAGGACTTTTTGATGATTCTTATTCTTGCATGCTAAATTCGTGTTGGGCTTTCTCAACGATTTGGGCCGCTGCAAGGCTTCTACTACGAACTGGGCTTCTCTATGAATTTGCTTAGACTTCGGGCCCAATTTTGACCTCGATGCAGTCCGAATCTATCAAAACTCTCAAACCATGAAAGTTTTAGAGTTTTCCCTTATCTTTCCAATGCATCTTGAATCATCTCAATCGGAGTCTGGATTGGAGAGTTATGCCCAGATTACCACGCGGCACCGAAACTGTGCAAAATTACCTGATTAGCCTTGTTTTTCTCCTAGCGCCTCCCTTCATGCCCTAAATCAAAACACGAGAATAGTAAGTCCAATCAGGTACTAAAGAAGTATAAAAGATTGAATATTAAGGGGTAAAAATATGATAATTTTTATTCTCATCACCGCCCTTAGCAGATTTATGTCAAAATCCATAGATCGTTGTCTCCCTTTCTTCAAAGCCCTTAAGCGGCCAAAAGACTTCCGCTGGACCGAAGAATGTGAGCAGTCGTTCTAGGAGCTAAAGCACTACCTGAATTTGCTGCCCCTCCTAACTAAGTCGAACCCAAGGGACGAGCTATTGCTTTACCTCTCAATGGGAGACGAGGTCGTCAGCTCGGTGCTGATTAAGGAAGAAGACTAGGTACAGAGGCCGATCGACTACACCAGCAACGTCCTCAACAGTGCAGAGACCCGGTACTCCAACCTGGAGAAGTTAGCCTTAGCCCTCGTCATAGCCGCCAGAAAGCTTAGACCCTACTTCCAAGCCCATAACATCTAGGTACTTACTGACCAGCCCCTTAAGCAGATACTACAGAGGCCAGAAGTATCTGGCTGCCTAGTCAAGTGGAGTATGGAACTAAGTGAGTTCGACATCAAGTATGCACCCCGACAGGTGATCAAAGCCCAGTCCCTAGTAGACTTCATCGCAGAATGTACTTTCACCACCGAGGAACTGGCCCTGCTGCCCCCAGTATGGACTCTGCACGTAGATGGCTCGTCAAACCAGCAGGATAGCGGTGGCAGCCTCATCCTCCGAAGGCCCAAACAACGTAGTGTTGGAACACACCCTCAGGTTTGAGTTCAAGGCATCCAACAATGAGGCTGAGTATGAGGCCCTGATTGTTGGGCTCTGCCTTGCCTTGGATCTCGAAACCCGAAGAATTGAGGCCTTCAGCAACTCGCAGCTAGTGGTCAACCAAATCCACAGCCAGTTCGAGGAACGGACCCCCTCCATGGTGAGTTATCTACAAAAGGTGTAGGAGCTCATTCAACAACTCGAGCATTTTAATATTCAGTAGATCCCTCGAGCCAAGAACACCTGAGTCGATGCCCTTTTGAAGCTAGCCAGCTCACCGCAGACCGACCTTGACTCGACTATACGACTGGATACACTAACCCAACCAAGCATCGCTCCAACAGCCCTTCTCGTCCTTCCAGTATAGCACGACCCATCTTGGATGAACTCCATAACCGAGTATCTTTGAGAAGGCACTCTTCTAGAAGATTGGGCAGAACCGAAGAAGCTCCAACACAGAGAAGCCTGGTACTACCTTATCCAAGGCCCACTCTACTACCGCTCCCACACTCTCCCATACCTGAAGTGTCTCCTCCCAGCCGAAGTAGACTATGTCCCCAGGGAGATACATGAGGACATTTGCGAAGATCACCTCGGCGTGCGCACATTGTCCCATAAGGCACTCTAGTAGGGCTACTTCTGGCCGATAATGAAGCAGGACACCGCCCAATTAGTTCGAAAGTGTGACAGCTGCCAACGACACTCTAATCTCCATCACTAGCCTGCAACCCCCCTGAAGCCGATCACTAGCCCGTGGCCGTTCGCCCAATGCGGAATGGACATCCTTGGCCCCTTCTCCACTGCAGTTACGCAGAAGAAATTTCTTCTTGTAGTAGTAGACTACTTCACCAAGTGGGTGGAAGCCGAAGCCTTGGCACACATCACCACCCATAATGCCTAGAACTTCTTCTGGCAGGGTATTATCTGCCACTTTGGCATCCCTCGTGTACTCATCACGGATAATGGGACATAATTCACCAACAAGAAATTTGATTCCCTCTGTGCCGACCTAAAGATCGATCATCAAACTACCGCAGTGCACCGATCCCAGAGTAACGGGCAGATTGGGGTAACCAACTGAACTCTGCTACATAGCCTAAAAACGCACCTGGACCAAGCCAAGGGAAGGTGGGTTGAGGAGCTGCCAAGCATACTTTGGGTATACAAGATGACCTTGCAGACCACCACCGAAGAGACCCCTTTTAGTCTGACCTATGGGGTTGAGGCCATAGTCCCTGTGGAGATAGATTCCCCAACTATCTGGACCAAGCTATTCAATGAGGAGCAGAATGACGAAGATCTGCACGTAGAATTGAACCTAGTAGAAGAGGCCCAAGACCAAGCACATGAAAGAATGGATGCACAACAGTAGAGGATGGAAAAGCACTACGACTCCAAGGTCAGAAGACGCGAGTTCAAGACAGGCAACTTCGTCCTATGCAAAGTCAGTCCCCACACCTGGAGAAGGCAAGCTCGAACCAAACTAGGAAGGGTCATACAGAATCACCAGGGTCCTCGGACCGAGCACTTATAGACTCGAATACCTCAAAGGCTGACCAGTACCGAGGAGCTGGAACTTGGGAAATCTCACGATGTACTACCAATAGATCTACAAGAAATGAAAGTTCCTTTTTTTTTTCAAGCTACATCTCCGATCCCCAAGCACATACACACTCACCAGACACACTACACATGCACAGGCCAAACTGCACTACCGACCAAGTTGACTCCAGCGACCCCAGAACGGCCGAACCCGTAACGCCCAGCTCGGTAGCGTATCATCAACTAAGCTACTCAACTCAGCTGACCACGGTTGAGCCTAAACGTGGAGAAAGAACGCCCTCGCCCATTGAGGCTTGATGGCGGTCGTGGAACTCCACACAACAGCCGACTAACGGCTGAGCTAGCTGGGAAACAACTAACCCTAGAAGGGCCCCAAAGGCTCCCGAGACCAGAAACTAAGCATCCCATGGCTGAGAGCTCAAGAACCGAAAGATCTCGGTCAACCACACCCCGGTTGGTAGAAGTCCGAGGACACAAAGGCATAGCCTAACTTGGCTTGCGATAGCCCGGCCGGTCATGCCTTGGCCAGCAAAAGAAACCAAAAGATCCCAGATAACTACACCTCGGTCAGTAGAAGACTGGGAACACCGAAGCATAGCCTAGCTTGGCCCACGCAATAGCCCGGCCGGCCATGCCTCAGCCGGCAAACTAAAATTGCACAAGTACGAAGAGGACGCCCGAGACACAGCCCGGCTTGGCCCACGCAATAGCCCGGCCGGCCACACCTTGGACAGAAAAAGAAAAATGCACAAGTAAAAATAGCAACAACAGCACGATACGTGTATATAGTCAACACAAAGAAGAGTTGATATTCAACTTAAGATGGTCCATTACATTATTTGAGGCTCGGCATACCGAGCCAATACGAAAAAAAAAAGAAGAGCACGACAAAGACAGAAAAAGCATAACTTGGAAGAAATAGCCGCTCAATCCTCGGCGGTAGAGTTAGCAGCCCCATCAACTGCTTCAGCCTCATCCCCAACCCCTTCATTGTCTTCTTGAGCGGAACCCTGCAGAGTATCCGGATCGCAAGCTCCCCAGCCTTGCGACTCCTCAACCAGCTTCGAATGGCGGTGAAGGATCCTTTAGCAGAAGATGTTGAATCCAGTTGCGAAGGAAGACTCGGGGTACTCATCCATGTGTAGCTTCATCTCCTCCGACACCTTGTACCGGTCAACTGCCTCCTCGGTAGCCTCCTACTTCAACCTCTCCCGCTTCGTCTTAAGCTCAGCGATCTCCTGCTTCAGCCTCCAGAGAATGCTGGCCTGCTCGTCCAGCTGCACCTTCAACTCGGCCACCTCCCTCTCTAGTGCGGCTGACTGCTCCCCAGGAACCTGAAGCTCGGTCAGCTGGGCCTTCTGCTGCAGATAATTGGAGTGTTCTCTCTAGTACGTCGATTGGAGGTCTCGGAGACGATTGACCAATGATGAGAATGAAAATTATCATATTTTTATCCCTTAATATTTAGTCTTTTATACTTATTTAGTACCTAAATGGACTCATTATTCTTATATTTTGATTTACAACACGAAAGGAGGCATTAAGTGAGAAACAAGGCTAATCGGATAATTTTGGACAGTTTCGGCACTGTGTCGTAATTTGGAAATAACTCTCTCATCCGGACTCCGATTGAGATGATTAAAGATTCGTTTGAACGATAAGGAAAATTTTCACAACTTTCATGTTTTGAGTTTTGATAGATACTAATTGTATCGAGGTCAAAATCGGGCCCGAATTATCTACAATCGCATTGCTGACGTGCTGGAGCCATTCCTTACCTTGCAAGTTTCATCTGGGAATTCACCACTCTCCCACAACAGACTTGGAGACTGTTATCTAGAGAAATTTTAGGATATTTTGTAGGATTCTCTTGGAGGCAAAATAGAAGAATATAAAAGAAAAGAAAAAGAAGAAATTAGGGTTCGAACCTCTGAAAGCAAATTGGAGAAGAGAAGTGCTAGAGAAAGAAGGAGGTTATTGAATGTGAATTGAAGAAGAATCACACCAAGGAGATCGAAGATTGATGCAAGAATCATAGGTTATCTTCTTCTTTGGTTCAGCGCCTTTGGTAACCTAGATTCAGCTAGGGTTTAATGGATTTTTGTCATTGAATCTTTCTTTCTTGCTAGTATTCGAACCATGTTAAGTGCTGATTCAAATCTGTAATTAATTCTTTTATGTTATTCAATTGATTGGATTCATTCTTGGGATTTCTTGATTAGGGTTTTTAATTGCTAGAATAATCTTGGCCGAATTGTTCTTATTTCTTGGATTGCTTGAATTGCTTGAGAAAGAGTTTAGGTAATCAGATAACCTGATCAAGAAAACGGATCTAATGCATCTTAGAGATAATATGCATGGTTCGTTTGGTGTTCATTCATACCTGAATTGATGCCCTTCGAATTCTTTGTTCTTAATGCATCTATGGGGATTAAATTCTTGATAGAGATATAGGAATTGTCACTCATAGATAGAGTGGGTTGTGCTCGAGAGAGGCTGCTCATACCATTAGGGTTTCGCCAAACCATGGCTGAATTCCACATCAATTGAATAACTTAATGGTTTAATTGCTGAACCGAATCTGCTAGTGTTTACATATAGCTTTTCTTCTCATTGCATGAAGGTAGTTTGATCCGAAACTGATTAGGGTAGCTTGCTAATTAGGAATTAGGGTTTTGATTTGTTTAATATTTCGGTTTATCAGATAACAAACGGTTGATTCATTACTAGTAGTTGTTGGATCAATCCTCGTGGGAACAATACTATACTCACCATTGTAATACTTGATCGGCTAGTGCACTTGTTAGTGTAATCTATATGCATCAACCAATGTGACCGCCACCCAATCATTTTGCAAAATTTAATAATAGAATAATAAGAGTACGAACAAAAAAAAAAAAAAAAAAAACAAACAAACAAACAAAAACACAAGTTAAAAGAAAGAAAGGAACTCACCTGGGAAACTGACCGTAGAAGCGCACACTCTAAGGCTCCGCTGCCGACACCGACCGACTCCCGAGCCATCAACATGGTCATGATCCCTCATAGCAACTGCTCGGGAACCCCGGGCATCTCCAAGTTATCATCGACACGAACCGACCACCGTGGCATGTGCGCCGAGCTGCTGCCGCCCACTTCTGTCCCCGATGCACCCGTAGGACGACGAACCCCTTCAGGGTCAACCATGACAACATCATCCTCCTAGGCCTCCCACTGCTGTACCCTCCTTTGTCGAGCCGCCCTACTTGCTGATCGTAGCTGGTCCACTGTCTCGGGCTGAGCCTCCGACTGCGTACCAGCTCGCCCTTGCCTCTACCAAAGTGCTCTCATTCGACAAACAATCTCTTCTTCGTTGGCCATCCGTATACTTGCAACACAGGATGCTTGAGATAAGTAGAAAGCAAACAAGGGAATAGTGACTCAGCAAACAAATAGTAAAAGAAACAGACCGGCCACCCTCTCCATCAACCCGACGAGCATCAGCATCTCCGAGCATGTATACGCGATCACATCTATTTCGTGGATCATGCTCAGGGCCAACCTCTCCTCCCAAGTGAGCGATATCCACTAGGTCTGCAGCACGTTTGTCCTTGGCTCCACAACTTGGCCCAAAAAGGGAGACCCCCAGGAATGCACACAAAGAAGAATGACTCCTTCTAGTGCTTCACAGAAGAAGGAGCCCCGACCAGCGACCGGACATTTCGCCTACTGGAGAAATAGTAGTACCCCTACTAGTGGTGCTTTAGCTGGAGCATAAAGCTCACCATCCCTAGGGTTAATTCGATATCACAGACCGCGCAGTAGGACATGAGGCCGTGCAAGAACCTGAAGGAGTTTGCATCAGCTGCACCAGCAGCACCCTGTACCAGCCCAGTACCTCGGTGACCCCCTTGCTCAACGGGAACCTCAGCCCAACCTCCAAGCTATGCTCATAAACACATAGCTCACCGGGTTGAGCATTAGTCACCATCTTGCCGGGTAGTAGACACCTCATTTGGTATTCTGTGGGGATGGCGTACGCAACTCGGATCCGAGCCATATTCCCGGGCGTCAAGATGCAGGGTGTGGTGCCAAACCGGTGACCTGCCCATAGAGGAAGCTCTGCCTCCGTCCCAGAGGGACCAGTCTCAACCTCCTCGATTTTGGCAGCCACAAAATCTCTTAGCTCAAGCTCATAGTTCGAGCCATGAAACGAGCTGGAACCAGAACTACTGGAGGACCCGAAAGAGGAAGAGGACTGACGAGATGAAAGAGACATATCGGGCAATCTATAGAGCTGAGGAATGAAAACCACTGAGCAACTTGTTGAGCTATCTCCCGAGCAACCCACCAAGCAATCTCCCGAGCAATCTGTCGAGCAATTACCGCTGAACAATACCAACCACCTTCTTGCAAATGACATAGAAGAGAGGGTCCCCCCCCCTTTTCTTTTATAGCCACAACGAGCACGGACCAAGGAGAGAACAACGGTATAGATGAAGCACCTCTGATAACGCCTTGGAAGACCAATCAACATGACCAATAACGTACGCGCAAAGCATTAGAAACCGAAGCGGCACCCCCGACAAGCAGTGGTTACGACCATTAATTGCGACGGTTCAACCCTTAATGTCAGTCCAACCGCCAACGCGGATCCTCGGTGAAGGTATGAGAGATCCATCCCATGGACGCTCAAAGAATGCGGAATAAGGGGGCGAATTTCAAAAATTTTTCTCTCCCTTCAACTGGGAATCGCATTCCCTATTTAGAAAATCATATTTTCAAGGATCATTCTTGAACCATAAACTGAACCAGATCTGAACCAAAAGGAGTAGGAGAGGATTGTACCTGATCCGGAGATATAGTATCTCCCAACGAAGGTGTTCATGCCCAAGGAAGGATCCAAAAACTACTCCCACTAAAGATGGCGCAGTGCAGGATGGAGCAAAATCAGTATTGTTCTTCTCCAAGAACTCTGTCCTTCGCAAGAATCAGCAGGATGGTTCGTGAGCACAGCTTCCTTTCAATCCTTTCTCAAAGAACTGATGTCAAGATCCAATCTTGACTTCTCCCACAACTGGGAGATCGAACTGGCAAACAGGGCGGCGAGAACAGGGAGGCGGCAAGAGAGGATTTGCAGGGTGCAGAATTCTCTCTTCTTGATTTCAGCACTGAAGAAAAACTGATGTGTTGTCTAAAGGCTGCCGCCCCCTTCTTTTGTTAACCTAATAGATCAGCTCCTAACCCAATTAGGAGCAGCTTATCGAAATCATATTTGGATAAGACTTCTCTTTAGGTGATAGGGATAAACCCTTATCTTATCTACAGATTAGATTAGCTTTCTCCTAATCTCATTAGGAGGTTTCTAGATCTGAATCATATTCAGATCTGGACTCTCTGAGT
>NW_010729108.1:3483876-3500837 GCF_000365185.1 Nelumbo nucifera
TCTGATAACAAGATAAACTAATCCTAATCTGATAACAAGATAAACTAATCCTAATCTGATAACTTACTAACAAGATAAGATAAGAGCAATAGAATAAGATAAGAACAAGCAAGATGATCTAATCTAATCTGGCGGTGGRTCAGGTTCCTRTTGCTGCCGGCGGCGATGGTACGTCTTTCCGAGGAATGCGACCATAACATCTTAGGTAGTCGAAAATTGGATATATCTAGCTCAGCTCTATAGTTGTTATATGGGCAACCTCTTCTTCCCTTTTCTCAATTGATGGGTGAGGTATCTCTTCTATGTGGACTATCCTTTTGGTCAAGTCTATTGCACTTGCCAACTTGGAGAGGGTGTCGTCTTCTGTGTTTTCTGATCTCGAAATTTTTTGGAGATGCCAAGAGTGGAAGCTGGGTAGGAGTTCCCTCACCTTGGCTAAATAGGCCGACATGGTAGGTTCTCAAGCCTCATACTCACCATTTAGATGGTTTATCATGAGTTGGGAGTCAGTGCAGACCACAAGATATTTGGCCTTGACTTCTCTTGATAGCACCAGCCTGGCTATGAGTGCCTCATATTCGGTTTCGTTGTTTGAAGCTCGGAACAAAAATCGGAGTGCGTATTCCAGTTTCACCTCGCTAGGTCCGTAGAGTATTAACCAAGCTCCGCTTCCATTCTGGTTGGATGAGTTGTCCACATGGAGTATCCAAGGCTCCTCATCCCAACTTGCGATCTCACGAGCTGGAGCTGGCGCGCACTAGTTGAAACCTCCGGCGTGGTTGCAAAATTGGTCGATTCACTGAGCTCTATTGACCACTTCATCAGTCTCCTCGAGACCTCGGGCTTCTGAAGGATTTGCCTCAGAGGTCAATCAGTCAGGACTACGATGGTATGGGCCTAGAAGTAGGGACTTAGTTTTCGAGCTGCCAACACTAGCGCAAAGGCAAGCTTCTCTATGTTTGGGTACCTGGTCTCAATAGCATGTGGGACCTTATTCACATAGTAGACAGGTCGCTATACTTTATTTACTTCTCTTATCAAGATAGAGCTAACCACCTCATCACTCGTAGAGAGGTAAAGTTTGAGCTCATCCCCGGTCTCAGGTTTGGTCAATAGGGGAGGCAAACTGAGGTATCTTTTCAACTCATCAAAAGCGAGTTGACACTCCTCGATCCACTCAAAACTTTGGCTTTTTTTTATAGCTTTAAATAAGGATAGGCATTTCCCATCCAACTTAGACATAAATTGGTTTAGGGCAGCTATTCGCCTAGTTAACTTTCGGGTTACCTTAATCGAGCTAGGAGGTCACATGTCTAGGATTGCTTGGATTTTTTCTAGGTTGGCCTCAATACCACATTGGCTGACGATGTACCCGAAGAACTTGCCTGAGGTCACACCGAAAGCACATTTGTTAGGGTTGAGCTTCAAATTAAATTTTCTTAAAATAGTAAAAACAAGGTTGAGGCCAGTGATTAAATCATGCAAAAACTGAGTTTTAACAACCATATCATCAACGTAACGTTCAATTTTATTTCCAATCAAATCTGAAAATACATTGTTTACAAGTCGTTGGATGGTCAATCTAGCGTTTTTTTAAATCAAAAGGTATGACTTTGTAATAATACAAGCCAGTTTGGGTCACAAAGGTTGTTTTCTCTTCATCCATTGGGTCCATCAAGATCTGGTTGTAGCCGGAGTATGCATCCATTAAACTCAATAGCTTGTACCCTGAGGTCACGTGTACTAGGTGGTCTATCCAGGGAAGGGGGAAATTGTCTTTGGGGCAAGCTCGATTCAAGTCTATGTAATTAATGCACATGTGCCACTTCCCATTGGCCTTTTTCACCAGCACTGGATTTGCTATCCAACTCGAGTACTGGAGTTCTTTTACGAAGTCCATAGTCAGTAGCTTCCTCACTTCTTCATATACTACTTGCCATCTTTTTGGGGTTAGGTTCCTTTTCCTCTATCAGACTAAAAAAAATTATTGATTTGATCAGTAAACTACTGACTTGAGTGATCAAACCATCAAACCGGACAATAGTTTTTGATTGTTTTTTATTTTTATTTTTTTAAGTCTGAGTAGACTATCTATTTGAATCAGACAGTCAAACCGTTCGACCCAAGAGCTGGTCCATAGAATGGTTCCTTGTCTGATCCCGTTTTAAATACCTTGATTAAAAATTTAGAATATATTTTCTTTTATATACTTTGTTATAGTAGATAATAAAGCAAAAGTTTGGGCAAGCTTGTTATTATTATTTTTGGTTTGCTGATTGTTTGTATCCTGAGCATCGATAAATGAAGTATTAAGCTTTAAAAAGCAAAAATAGAAACTACATACCTCTTTATCTTTTATATTTAGCAGGTGAATAGTTTTCAAAGAATCCCCTATATGACTATATGAATGAGCATGATCAGAAGACTATCTAGTATAACCCTTTATTTCCTAGAACCAAACGAGGCCTAAATAAATTAATGATATATGAGAAAAAACATTAAACTTGTCTTAGGAAACTCGAAAGGAAGATCTACCAAATCTTGATTCCTTTCCATAGCTGTTAATGAGTCGGGTCTACCAAATCCAACCAAACCGATTATGTTGGTTCTAATAGTTGGATCAAAATTGGTTTTTGCTGTTATCAACTGATTATTTAGTTAATAATATATACCGATCTCCCTTTTCTATAATTTTCATTATCTTATGCCTCAAAGGAAATTTTTCATATAATATATAAGATAATTTTGGTTAAAAATATTGTTTTATCAACATATAAACAGTTTATTATTTTACTGTAATTTTTATTAAAAGTTAATGAAGTTTTAAGTTATTATTTTTATAGATAATCACTATATATAGAATAATTCTCTCTCTCTAGATATATATATATATATATGAAAGTATAATCGGGTCTAAATAGTCAGACCCGGTTATTCGAATAAAGAATTAGTTCGCTTCTGGGTCTATCCTATGGAAGGCACTGATGCAGCCTGCTCCGAACCAGACCCGATCTATTGAGAGCTCCATTCCTCAGGCCTTCGATTTTTTGAACTGGGTAATTAATAAAATCTTGACCTATGAGCCCAACCAAACATCATGCACACGACTGAATGACCTTATTATAACATAAATGACATCTATATGACGTTGGTTTGCTTGATCAATATATCACCTTTGACACGTGGGGCCCATATAGATTGAGCTGACATCTTACATCTTGTTGATAGAATAGCCTAGCACAAATTAAGACAGCAGACGTTTCAGACCTCCCTCTTGATAATTCTGATTAGGATGTGTAGCCTGTTCTAGAACGAATTATAATGTTCTACATCAGCCACAAATGCCAAGTGAGAGAATGGGTGGTAGTAGGCCATGTATTTTATGAGAGTTCGGATATGCTTCTTACAACAACCTTACAGCGCCTTACTTGTACATCGGGAATATCTCATACCATACTTTATATTATGGTTTTTCAAATCGGATTAGACCAGATGATCAGACCAGAAAAATCAGGAACTGGTCATTTAATCGGTTTTATTTTTCTTTAAATCGTTTTTTCCTTAAAATCATTGATTTTGGCCAATAAACCGCTGAATCAGCCGGTTAATCATTCAAATCATTTGAATCATTCAAATGGTTTTGACCGTTTTTCAATTTTTTTAATTATTTTAAATTTTATTATTTTTTGGTTAGAATGGGCCAACCGTTCGGGTTCAACCCGGTAACCGGACCCCTGACCGGTTCGGTCGCCAAGTCAATTTTAAAAACCTTGCTTTATATTGTTATTTCTAGAAAAATATTTTCAAAACATGGTGAGAGAGGGCTGTGAGATCGGTTAAGGTGCACTATGTGAAGAGGAAATCTCAATTCGTTTTTATATCTAGTATGGAGCCTTTATCATTTGTTCCACACCCCGTTATACAGCCATTGTCTTAATCTTCTCTCTTGATTGGCCTTAGGTCAAAGACTTTCCAAATCAGGTGCTCAAAAGTATGACTTAGGACTAGGAAAATCTGCAATACATGGTGGTGAGGCCAAATAGAGGAGTGAAAACATGGCCACCGCGCAGGTCCAGTCCAATGGCACAAAATAACATTAATGGGTCGCCCAGTAAAGAGGCCCAACAAGCAACATACAATTGAATACAACAGCTGCTGAGTGGGCTGTGGAGTCAGTGATAATGCCTCATATCAGTCATAAAATAATCATTTAATGTCTCACTGTGGGCCTCAACCCAGCCCAGCCAATATGATTTACCCAATATTTTTACCGGCCGGTTGAACCGCTTAAACTGTTATTTGGTCAAGATTTTGGGTCTGGTTTGAATAAAATCCGGAGAAAGGTCAAAAATCGTTCGACCTATATGGTTGGACTGTTGATTCAGCCAATCCGATGATCGGGTCACAGGTTACATACTAACTGTATATGCAAAATTTGGGAGACTATAAATTTGCATTCCTATGTCCAATTGAGATGATTTTCTTTTTTAAACTTTTCAAGATTTATACAGCCCAAGGGCTGTAGGCATCTAGCCCCCTTATTTTTGCCAAAAAAAATCTTTTTTTGACTTTAAATTACAATTTTTAATATTTTTTATAAATAAAAAAATTTAAAACTGAATTAAAAAACATAAATTAAATATAAAATAATACATATATTACATGTAAAACATAATTATACATTATTTATTAATAAAATACATGTTTATATGTACCTCTCTCTATATATATACACACTAAATAAATAAAATAAAACAAAAAGAAGCTGCATTATTTTCCTTTAATACAAGGCAAGGATATGAATGCATCAACAATTAAACAAAAGAAGCTCCTATTTGGCTAATCACCGAGATGGTCATTTTCCTTCTAACACATATTACAGTTTTCGGAGCATGAACAAGCGAGAAGGTGTCTGGACAAGGAGATGAATGCATCAACAATTAAACTAGTTCAAGTAGCGTAAAATATAAGAACAGACCTTGACTTCACTAGGTCTTCAATTATAATAAAATTGCTTCCTTAATGAATGGGCAGTGTTTTCATCTCATCAACTTTCCAACATCAAAGTCGTATACGGTATCCTGACCCACTAAAGGCTCAGTCAATAGTCCACTTTTAATGGATTCTCAAGTATTCAAGAGTCATCTTTAATTAACTCTAATTCTTGTTCGTTCTTTCTAAAAAAATAATGGATAAAAATGAGAAGGATGAGAAAATATTGCTCTAAATTAAATATTTTTTTTTCAACAAAAAAGAATTCCTTTTATGAAAATAATGAGAATAAATTTTGGACCCATTTTTGTTACAAATTTCATTTCCATTCATTTTTTTATGGAAGTAGTAAATATCTATTTACAGCTAACTAAAAAGAAATTATTTTGTTGAATTGAGTATGCAGTTGTGCAAATGAAGAAATGAGCTTAGAACTTCAAAATGGAAATGAAATCTAAAATTTATAAAATTAAAAATAAAATGAAAAAGTAAAAAAAATATCTAACAATTTTATCAAATTGATAATAGTATATTCAATAGAGATAATATATTAATAGTCATAAAATATGGTAAAACATCATAAAATCAAACCTCATACTGTTTACTTTTCATTTTTCAAAAAAAAACTATGCTGGTGGTCATAATTTTCCGGCCTAGCTCTCAAAAGCCATTGGCATAGATTTTTATCGGTGGATGGCCGGAAGTCAATATCCGTTATCAAATGTTTCCATAACAGGATGCCGGCCATCCGCCGATAAAAACCATGCCAGCGGGTTTTTCATGCCGACAGTGAATGTCAACAACCATTATTTTTCATATTGCAAGTTAGCTCAATTTTTATGCCATAAATTCATTTTTTTATTCTAAACTAACTGCGGCCAATGACAATTGACAAGAATTTTGTAAGCAAACGCTCTCATATAATTTATTCTTGCTTGGAATGAATAAGAATTGAAAGACAGTAAGCCAAATATAGTCCAAATTGCTGGATAAATTAATCTATACAGAAATTGCAGGATCTTATCTAAACCACTAAAATATAGACTCTCCACTTCAGTGAGTGGACTTGACTTATTTCCTCGGAGTTGGCTTTTTATTTGACCAATTATCTGTCCAACTTGTGACGACTCAAAGAACGTTTAACCAAGGTGCGGTTTTGCAAGGTGTGAACCAGAGAATTTGCTTAATTGGCATCAGCAGCAATCAGCAAGGCACAAAGCCAACAATTCCTCCACCTGAGGTCCAATTTTCTGACTTTTACAAATTCATTCTTGACTTCAGAAATCTCTAGAGATGACGAATTCCCACATAAGCATGAAGTTTCCTTCCTTTCTCTGAAAACTTGATTCGTCTCGTTGCCGGTTACCAAGCCCAATGGGCCCCATCCAACCCACCACCACACTTATCTTTGCTCTTGTGGCCGGTTACCAGGCCCAATGAGCCCCACCCATAAACCTTGATTTTTTTTTCATCGGAAAAACGTCTCACAGTACATCTTCGTCATGTATTGGAAACATCTGTCATCATCGGGAGATGTTTCTAATACACAGTGGGATGCTGTGGGACGTTGTGGGGGCTGCTGATTCGATCTCTGAAAAACGTGTTCATACTTGTGAATCATCAGTTTGAATTTGAAAAGCATGTTTTCAATTGGGCATGAGGTGGGCCTCGACTCAACTACCACCACCACCAGCCCAACCATAAGATATACAAGAATGAGCCGGCCGGTTTAGATTATTCTTTTATTCATGTGTAGACCAGCCTAAGTGAGGCCTTGGACTCAAGTAGGAAAATACGAAGTTTTATTCGCTCAGAGTGGACAGATAGATATATTTAGATGTTCTTTTTCTCTTTTCTAGTACGCAATGGATAAAGACTGCTTATCTTTTCAAGTTCCTAAATGGACAGTACACCTTTTGAATGGGATCCATAATAATGGGCCTATGAGAAAAAAAAATCTCAATCGACTTACAAAAAACTCAACTCCAAACAGGATAAGATAACCTATAATTAAGGGTGTTAATGAACTGGTTTTGGATTGGAACCCATCCAATTCAAAATCAATTTGGACGAATTGGATGGACCAATAAGATATATTGGATTGGATCAATCTAATTCAAAATATTTATTAGATTGGATTGGACTTGGTCCATCTGTTACAAATTTATATTGGATTGGCTTAGATTAAGTCAATATCTAATCCATTAATATAAGATAAGAATATATCTGACAATGGACCGGGTTTGGGTTGAAACCAATCTATATCAAAATGAATTTGAACAGATTAGACGGTCCAAATATTGAATTGGACCAGTCCAAATTGATCCAAAACATTCATTGAATTCAATTTGACCTGATCCATTTATAACGGACTCACATTGGACTGGATCGGATTGGACCAAATCCAATCCAATTGACACCCATACCTATAATATAATACATCTAGGACAGCTTGTTTGGCATGGTTCATACTTCATAGCAATCCACTCAAGACCGATCCGGGTGCTGAGAAAGTCATGATTCTTGACCGGATATAGAATTGATGAACAGGGCTGTCACTTGTTAGAACACGGTTGAGGGTTAATTTGCAGCTCTACGTGCAACAATTCGAATTAGGGGGTGTTTATGAGTCGGTTTGGTTTGATTTCAAGCTATTTCACCAATTAAATAGACCTGGTCAAATTGAAAATAGACCATCCGAAATCAATTGGCCAATTCGGATCATATCAGTTTGGATTGATTTATCGATTTAATGTGTTGGTTCAAAAGACAATCTACAACTAATTTGTTAAACTAGAAAACATAGTTTGATTAGATAAAAAAGCGGACAGAAAAAGTTGAAAACTAACCAATTCAGATTACCTTTCAAAAAAAACAACTCAGATTGAATTGGTCGGTTTGGTTTTATTGGTAAAGGGTTTGGTCTATTTAATCGGTCTTACGAACAGCCTTAATTTAAACGTTGGAAGTTGGTTCAACTTGCTAGCGCAGTAAAAGTTATCCGTCCGATTTCAAAAATTTGAATCCAATCTAATTAAGAATGATCCGTATTCAATCAACTATACTCGTTTGGCCCTTTTCAGCCAATGCACGTTCCATGGGCCAAGAGCCCAATAATTGCAGATGTGCCCGTCTATTCAAAATCAGAAAATTTTCTTTTTTTTTTTTTGTTTACAAGTGAACAGTTAAGTTGAGCTCACATATAATTAATGCATTATTTTCTTTTTATTAAATTAATTAGTTAAATGTCAACTCAACTACTAATTAATACATGTTTTAGTGAGAAGCCAAAAAGATGCATCTTTAATTCATATTTTGAAGAAAAGGGCAATAATTGCAATTACTGTTGCTCTCATTTTTTTTTTTAATTTCATACAATACATGCCGTGTAGGCTTTGGAAATGATTAAGAAAACCAAGCACTAAAGGGATGGGATTATGGAAGGTGGGTATTGTGATCAAATCCCAAGTACGATATGGGTCCTGAATGTTTTTTTTTTGGGATTTTGAGAGGGGGAAAGTTGGTCAATAGGAATGGGATTTTGGTTTCATTGATCAATAATCTCATGTTTTTTTTTTTTTCAGATTTATGTGGGGATCAGGGAAAGTTTATTTTCCTAGGTATCACTTACTAGGGTAAATAAATGATACCCATCTCCTAGGTGGGTAAATAGCTTTCCCACCTAGGGGAAAAGTTGTCAACACTTGAATGGGACAAAAATGGCCTTTTTAATAATGGATTTTTATGGATAAAATGGTCATTACCTTATTTACATGAGAAACAAAAGAACATGGGTAAATATATCTACCCGGATAAGTGTTTTCCAAGAAAAACTTACCTAGGTAACTGCATTTACCCGGGTAAGTAACTTACCGAAAAGCGAACGAAGCCTAATTACCATCTTAAATTGTGTTGTAATGTATGAATAGGCTCAGTTTGAAAAGAGTACAAGTACTATATAGAGTGTAAAACCTTGTATTTTGTATTATTTTGCATGTATTTATAGCATATATATTTATATTTATACTTTTCAAATCGAGTCTTACGAAGGAATACAAATGTAAATACTGTGTTTGGTTGCAATGTAAATTTATTTGCACCGATAGAAAATTATATACGGTAGTGCAAATGATTTGGATGCAAATACTAATTTATTTTTATTTCAAAATCTACCTTATTTTGTTTGATTTCAGTACAAATAAAGTAAAATAAGATCTGAAAAAAGAATAAATTAAAACCCAAAACAAAATTAAACAAAAAATTGCATTCTTTTCATTTGCACTTCTTTGCATTTATACTGGTGCAAATGAAATTGCACTGCAATCACATGCAGCCTAAAGTGTAAAACTTTGTACTTAATTTGTATTTATTTATATTATACATATTTGTATTTGTACTCCTTCGAATTGGGAGGAAGCTAGAATACTATGAAAAATTTAATTAGACCGATGAGGTTGATAATCCAAATTTGACAATTGTCAAAGTTTCTTCACGTCTGTTGTTTTGAGTCTGGTATGTGATGAATCAATATTCAGTAACAGCGTTAGGGAAGGCAATATTGAAGCTAGCATGACTCACTCAAGCTACAGATGCCTCTACCTCTACGCTGCTGTGGCAGATAACGAAAACAGGGAAAACAAGAGTTTCTGAGAGCCCCTTAGATACATTACATTGAAAACAATATGAGCAAACTCACACTATCTATAGAGAGAGATTTATATACAATATTAAAGTACAAGAAACATGATATAGTTTAATACTTTGTACTTTAATATTTTTTTGAAATAGTGTTTCTGTATTGTGTGAACTGTGGATCACATGCATGTCGCCACCATGCGATAAAACTCTCGACTACCATTGCCGGTCTTAGACTGCAAAACCATCAAAACTGTAATGGACATGTTTTTGTCAAACAGAAAATGATAATATAAATGATTTTCTAAACAAAAATATCAAAATAAAAATATTTTATGTACTTTAAACTTTAATATTTTAAAAATATAAAAACAAAAATCTATCCAAACAGGCTTAAAACTATTGACCGTTTATTTTCGAAGAGGAGGGAATTATATATTGTTACAATAGCGCAGAAGAATGTCACGAATCATTAACGTCAACAAGTTTTAGTTTATAAGATCATGCCAGCAATGATGATTTAACCACAGTATCGTCCTGTATATGACACAGCTTCAATTACCAACCAAGTCAAAGGTTTGCCCACGAGTAAAACTGTTCATGGGCCGGGTAGCCCGACGGCCTTCTCGGTCGGGTTTGAATATGTTCTTAGGCCCGTGGGCATGGGCTCGGGATTTCACATAAAGTCCGGCCCGGCTTGATAATATTATATATTAATATATATAATAATATATATTATTAAAAATATAATAATATACATATTGTTTTCTTAAATTCATAAGTCCAAATCCTAATTTTTCATTCGATACTCTCTCCTCTCTCAGCCTTGTTTTCTATTCAAACCTAGAAGAGCTTGGAACTTCCCTTCTAGATCGGCAACCGGCAGTAGACTAGCAGGCTAGCAATGGTATCATCTGATCTCCATCCACAGGCGATGACCGGCAACCGGTGAGGTGGTGAATGGTATAATCTCTCCAGTGATGTGTCCCATTCCTTGATCTCCTTCCACATGTGGTGACCGACGATTGGTGAGGTGTCCCATTCTCTGATCTCCTTCCATAGACAATGGCCAACGAGGCTAGCAACGGTATCATTTGATCTCCTTTCATAGGCGGCAAACAGTTCTGACAAGGCATCCCATTCTCTAATTCTCTCCTTCCACATGCAGTTTCCATCATCTTTCCGACGATGCCTCCCCATTCCCCAACAGTGGTCAGCGGCATCTACAACGGCCAATGATGCCTCCCCTTTCCCCAACAGTGGTCGGCAACATCTACAACGGTCAACAATGCCACCCCATTCCCCAACAATGGTATCTCTCTCTCTCTCTCTCCCTCCCAATCTCCCCTCCAATTCGTCGACACTCAACAACTTGGGCTTTGGGCTCAAGCTCAGGCCTCAGGATTTTATGAGGGTTGGGCTCCGGCCTAAGATCTAGGCCCAATGGTCGAGCCAAGCTCGGACTCGGGCCTGAGTAAATTATATTGATAACAAGTGAAAGCCTGGCCCGGCCTATGAACAAGTCTACCCATGAGTACTCATGCAAGACGGGCCTATTATCTCCTTACAACACATGTGCTTTCTCACTAGTGACGCGTGGTAAGATCGTAAAGAGGTGACGACAGCCCGCCTAAGCCAGTAGTTGATCCCCACTTTGTGATTTGACATGTGTCTTCATCCAATCAGCTTAGAGACTTTGGCTTAACTGCTTTAGAAATATTCTAGAGATCTTTATCCCATGCACGTATCAAGGTTCAAAGTATCGATACACCCTTGTGTATCGGCAGGGGCGTATCGACACTAAAACTCACCGCTCAATGTTTTTTTTTAGTTTTTTTTCAAAATATGATTTTTTATGTTTTTTAAGTGTTTTTTATTGAAATAAATGAAGGTCCTGAAACACTTGTAAATAGGTGTGTCAAGACCAAAATATATAATATGATACAACCAATATGGGGCATATTGTATCGATACTTTGAAACTTGCACGTATGCGTTCTCTCTACAACTGGGAAACCCTCCTTCAAAGAAGGGGATCCCTTTCTCATTATTTTTTCTCAATACCCTGTAGTGTTTTCCCGAGCCCCTGAAACCCTAATTCCATTATGTTTTCCTCTATTCAATTTACAACCTACACCATTCTCACCACCACCTTGGTTCCTTATACTTTCACTTCTTCAAGGAAGACTGATGGTGCGCGATCTAGATACTCCTAGCTGGAAGGCGATCCGAACTCCAATCGGGCGGTGAGCTGGACCGATCTGCAAAACAGTGGATCAGAGAACCCAGGGTAGCTAACCTGGCAATGTCGCTCTGATGCTTAAGTCAGTACTTATGCTGTGAATGCGAGCTGAATGCTTGAGAGCTTGAGTGATAGTGAGTAGAATAATCATGGGTACCTTTGCCTTGAGGTTTCATGTCTTTATATACTGGAATAGTCGTGGACCTTACGAAAGATCTCCGAGATATCCAGGATGTGTAGATAAGGTTTGTTCCATTTTTTAAGGAGAGTAGTATATTGATAAGGTTAATCGTTTTACCTCTGATTCAGGCGGAGCTAGGATGAGTCTTATCGTTGAGGAAGCCTCTGGAGTCGATCATGTGACGTTTCGACTCTCTAATCCCGAACTGGCACTTCGGTTCTTTAGTCCCAAACTGGATTGGGTGTCAAGGTGCCTCTACACCGAGGTGGTTTTTTGGGCCGAGGTGGCTGAATACCCAAGCTTCGTATGTTGCGAACTGGGTTCGCTTGGCTAAGTTGTCACCCCTCGATCAGATCGCGCCTACGTGTCCCCTTCTTGCTAGGTCGTAACAAATCACCCTTCATTAATTGCCCACCCACTCCCCATGCCAAGGGTCTCAACCCGATCCGGGGAGTTCATGGCGGGTCTAGGTGGATTTGGCACGAAGTCCAAACGACTTGAAGGGCGAACCGTTGGTCGGGTCTGTTCAACCACCTGGGTCAACCATGAAATGACCCAGGCCGCGTCTTAGTTACGCGTGGATGTCACATTGTTTATAAGCTCCTCGGACGTTAAAATACGTGCTAAATCGATTTCAACCTCGGGGGGCATGCAACCGGTTTCCCTAGGAGTTGTTAGATCGTGTTGATCTTGACCGTTGATTCTCGGATATACTGGGTATAAATAGTGGCCAAAGGAACCATTTTCTTCACCACAAGTCCGCAAAACCGCAATCTTTCAGGTCGCGCTCAAGTCTTCCAGTTCGATATCAGCCTTTTCTGGGTCCGTGGTCGCCTCCTTTTCTTCGGCCTTCCTTTTGGTGAGTCCAGCTTCCTTTGCTTTTTCCTTTTGATTCCATTGTCCTTTCCTTTAATATTCTAGCCTTAGCTTAGATAGCCTTTTAGACGGGAGTGGCGAGTCCGCTAGGGCTGATGTGGGTACCTCGGCTCAGACCGTGGATCCTTGTCCTACCGAGGTAGTCACTTCAAGACTGGACGTAGTCCTCAGTCCACCAGGGGTGAACTCACCTCAACGAGAGCGAGGGGCCTCTGGTAACTTGGCTTCGACCTCACACTGAGGTCGACTGCCAGACAACTTTGGCTCGTTGATAATGACGGCAGACAGGCTCCTAGCCTTAGTAGCCTGGTACAGACTCCCTAACAACCTAGTATATAGCATCCCCTTAGGCAGCATTCCTTGGGATCATGATCACAACGAGATCGTGATCTTCGAGGAGCAGCTCGTAGACGGTCTGCATCTTCCACTTCACCCTCTTATAATCGAGATCGTTAAATTCTTTAACATTACCATTGACCAGCTACATCCGAACTCTATCCGTAATATCGTAGGGACCATTTCTCTTTTCCACGACTACAACTGTCCCCTTGACCTCGATGTCTTCTCTTCGATCCTTTCCATTAAGAAAAATTCATCCTACATTCTGCTCGAGCATAGGCGAACTTAATACATGTCACTTCGTCTTGGATACAAACTGTTGCACAAGCTTCCTAATAAGGTCCCGACCTGGAAGAGGTGTTACTTCGTGGTCCGCAACATCGAGGGATGACCCTTCCCAACTCATTGGAGGGCAGCCATCCAGGACCCCGGTGTTAGATTGGACCTGAAGACAAGGGAGGAGGTCCGATCTTGGGCGGAGCTCGGCCTAAAGTTTGAAAACTTCATGACCGAGGAGAAGCTCGTGCAGGCCGGCCTAAGTCCTCCTGGTAGGTTGCTATTTACTGTACTTTTTCTATTTGTTTTACTTTGGTACTGTATCTGACTTAACTTGTTTTTATCACAACTGCCATGGACGACATGCCTACCGATAAGCTCTTCGGGAGAATGAAGAAGGGGAAGAAAAAGAAAAGAGCCTCCAAAAAGTCTCGTGTCGAGAGTGAAGCAACCACAACTGAGGCTGCCATTCCTGAGCCCGAGCAGCCTCCCGTAATTGATCTGGTCGAAGAGGACTCGGGCAAGGCCACCCCACCCCGCATGCCCGAGGAGGCTACATCTTCAGAGCTCGTCCCAGCAACCGCCATTTCTTCGGGCAGCAATGCTCTAGTTCGGAGCATTTTGACTCCAAATTTTGGCCTTCTCAAGAACAAGGATGCGGTATTCACTGAGGAGGTTGTTGTTAGGTCGACTTGCCAGTTGCTCAGCTCGGGGCCCGAGTGGCCACACACTCTATGGTGGTACGTTCTTGAACTTGTTTTTCAAATTGTCTTGTACTTAGATTTTTTGTATACTGATACTCGTTTTCTTCTCTTGGCAGGTGAACTCTTCCATCCACACCTTGGCTTATCAGTCTGAGGTGAACCTGAAGCGAGCTCTCGAAGCCGAGGAGTCTTCCCGAAATGCCCACACCAAACTAAACTTAGCTCGCAACGAGATCAACCAACTGAAGAACGATGTGCGAGCTAAGAAGGAGCTGCTAACTCTGCTGATGTCAGAGAAGAAGGAGCTTGAGGAGCGTGAAACGGAATTGAAGAGGGAGGTTGAGAACCTCGAGGCCCATGTGAAGGAATGAACTGAACTACTGCTTTAGGCGATGGAGGAGGCCAAGGTTAAGGTTGTTGAGGAGTACAAGTCCTCAGTGGAGCTTCGGGAAAGGTTGGTCGAGGCAGGGATAGTGGGTTACCGCAAGGGGATTAAACTCAACAGGTGGTTGACCTGGCGTGAATTTCCCCATCTCGACTTCAGCGCCATAAGCACATCGAAAATCACCAAGGAGATGGCCATCGAAGCTGCCAAAGATCCGGACTCTGAAGCAAAGAGTGATGACGACCTGCTTAACGAGGAAGAGGAGACCGGTGCTGGTGAGGACCGTATGGAGACAGATCATCCTGCCAAAGTGTCCAATAAGGATGAAGAGCCCCGAACCGATTGAAGCTTCTTTTCTTGGACCCCCCTCTTTTTGTGATGCTCAATGTTTTGAGCCTCCGAGCTCGGTCAATTGTAATATTTCTCTCTTTTTTTTGTACTTGAAGTTCTATATCAATGAAATACAAGTGTTTTGCAGTCTTTGTGTGCTAATTTTTCTAAGTGTAGATTACTCCCGAGCTGGCGAACTAAACCAAATAGGAGTGAACGTTTTTCTAAGTATAGGTTACTCCCGAGCTGGTGAGCTCGACACTAGTAGGAATGATCTAATTACCATTGTATGCCAGGGGGAACAGACACTGTAGGGTACATACCCGATCTGTTTATGCCTGGGTCACTCATTTGCCTAAGTGTTGGTTATCCTTAAGTGCCGAGCTAACGAGCTTGACTCCAGGTGGGATTGACCTTACGTTGTTGTACGCCGAGGTGAATTAAACACCATAGGGTTTGCACCCAAGCTGTCTATGCCTCATAGGCGACTAAGACTTGTCTACCTATGCCGAAGAGGTGACTAGGACTTTTCTGCCTATGCCGAAGAGGTGACTAGAACTTATCATAGTGTTGAGGTCTTCTATTAGCTCGGCACCATAGCCCTTAGGCTTCTGGGGTGACTCGTTGTCCTCTCTCCAACCGGTCGTCTTTTTCGACCAGTTCGGTGGTCACGTAGACTTGAAGAAATTTTTCCTTGGAGTTACAAGTTCATAAGTAGTACCTTCTTAGGTTGTTGATATTCCATGCTTGAGGTACCTACTTCCCTTCCAAAGTCTCGAGCTCATATGTGCCTTACCCGAATACTCGCTTTACTCGGTACGGACCTTCCCAATTCGGTTTGAGTTTATCGATGCCGAGCTCAGGTACCATAACCTTTCGAAGAACCAAGTTGCCAACACGGAAGTGTCATTTTCTGACCCGGGCGTTATAGTACTAAGCTACTCTTTGTTGGTAAGTTGCAGTCCGAATGTAAGCCAAGTCTCGTACCTCCTCTACTAGGTCTAGGTTGGTACGGAGCTCGCCATTGTTCGTTTCCTCATCATAAGCCTCCAATCGTAATGTGTGCACCTCTATTTCCTCTGGGATCACTGCTTCTGTACCATACGTGAGATTGAAAGGGGTTTCACCCATCACAGTCTTAATAGTAGTTCGGTAGGTCCAAAGGACACTGGGCAGTTTGTTCATCCATAATCCCTTGGCTCGAGCTAAGCGAGCTTTAAATTCGCGAAGTATCACTCTATTAGTTACTTCTGCTTGCCCATTCGCTTGGGGGTGTGCCACTAAGGTAAAATTTTGTTGAATCCCCATCTTGGCACACCAGTTTCGAAACTTAACATCTTTGAACTGCTTCCCATTGTCGGATATCAACACTCGAGGTAGTCCGAAGTGACATACTATGTTTTTCCAGAAGAAACTCTGTATGTTGCACACTGTGATTGTTACCAAGGACCAAGAACCTCCTCTTCCTTGTTGTTGGCGGGAAAGGACCAAGGATGTTGATTCCCCACTACGCAAAGGGCCATGGGCTGGTGAGGTATTTCAAATCAGCAACAAGTTAATGGTGAATGTTGGCATGCCTCTGACACTTGTCACACTTTTTGGCGAGCTCAAGTGCATCTGCCTTCATTGTGGGCCAATAATAGCCTTGCCTTAACACTTTCTGTGCAAAAGCTCTGCCCCCCAAGTGTCCACCACACAAGCCTTCATGGGTGTCACGAAGTACATGCTTAGCTTCTGAGGGTCACAAGCAGCGCAGGTAAGAGAGCGTGAAGGATCTTCTGTACAGCTGTCCGTCTATGAGGACGTACTTAGTTGACTGGTTGATGTGGACGCGTATTGGGAGCAACAACAACAATGATCCGGTGTTCTCATCCTATCCAATTCGGTAGCAACAGTCTTATCCATTTAGTAGATTAGATTAGACTATCTTGTTATTCTTATCTTATCTTATTAAGTTAGTAGAATAGATTATCTTATATTATTAGATTAGGATTAAGAGAGA
>NW_010729108.1:3502587-3514990 GCF_000365185.1 Nelumbo nucifera
CTTATCTTATTAGATTAGGATTAAGAGAGACTTATCTTATCTTATCAGTCTTATCATATCAAGATAGAGTTGGAGGTCTCCCTATTCAACAAGGTGTCTCCCTAAGAGCAAGACTCTTGTAATCTCCTATTTAAGGAGCCACTACTATTGAATAAAGGCATCCAAAATTTCAGTCAAGAAGAGGAGTAAAGGAGAGTTAGGGTGATCTCTTGGACAAATCACCTCTAGATCGCCATGATAGGGTCTACACGAAAAGGGAGGGGCAAGGGGAAACTAGAAGTTCTCCCTATGGACCGACCCGTGACAAGATCCTACGCCCGGGCCCATAACACTGGCGCTCTACCCTTAGGCCCGTGTTGCGTTCTACAGGTAGGGTCCCGTAGACCTGGGCTTTAACAGTTGTGCTGAATGTTTACTCTGCTACAAAATCAGCCAAGACCTGAGCTTTGACTACTAGTCGAGGCTCATACTGGATATCATATTCGCTTAGCTCGATGGACCACTTTGTTAATCTTCCAGACACCTCGGGCTTGAGCAGAATCTTCCTTAGGGGTTTGTTGGTGAAAACAACAATGGTGTGGGCCTAGAAGTACGGGCGAAGTTTTCGGGCTGCTATGATCAGTGCGTACACTAGTTTCTCGATCTTCGGATATCTAGTTTTTGCATCCTGCAAAATTTTGCTAACATAGTAGATGGGTCGTTGAACCCGGTCTACTTCTTTGATCAGTACTGAACTAACCACTTCATTGTTCGTAGAGAGATATAGCTTTAACACGTTCCCTTCTTCGGGTCGAGTTAAAACTAGGGTGGTACCTAAGTATCTTTTCAGCTCATCAAAAGCGAGCTGGCATTCTTCAGTCCATTCGAAGTCCTTAATCTTTTTTATAGCTTTAAAAAAGGGTAGGCACCGGTCTGTCGATTTGGATATGAAGCGGATCAGGGTGGCTATCCGGCTAGTCAGCCTCTGAACCTCTTTTATCTTCTTGGGTGGTATCATATCTAGAATGGCTTTTATTTTGTTTGGGTTGGTCTCGATTCCATGTCGGTTAACTATATAGCCTAGAAATTTACCCGAAGTGACTCCGAAGATGCACTTATTTGGATTTAACTTCATGTTATATCTTCGTAAAATTTGAAAAACATCTTTTAAATCATTCAACAGAAAATTTAAAAATTGGGTCTTCATGACCATGTCATCAACATAACATTCTACTTTATTGTCGATTAATGGCTCAAAAGTCTTATTTACAAGGCGCTAGAATGTTGCCCCAGCATTTTTCAATCCGAAGGGCATGACCTTGTAACAATATAACCCGAGCTCAATTATGAAAGCAATCTTCTCTTCGTCAGCAGGATTCATCCTAATCTGGTTGTAACCAGAATAGGCGTCCAAGAAGCTCAGCAATTGATGCCCTGAGGTCACGTCCACTAGGCAGCCGATCTTGGCTAGCGGGAAGCAATCTTTTGGGCAGGCTTTGTTCAGGTCGGTGTAATCGACACACATGCGCCACTTGCCATTGGCTTTTATCGCCAGACCAGGTTAGCCACCCAGCTCGGGTAATGGACTTCCCTGATGAAGTTTGCCGCGAGGAGCTTCCCAACCTCTTTATCAACTACCCTCCAACATTCTGGGGTGAGGTTGCATTTATTTTGCCTTACTGGCCTAACTAAAGGTCGGTATAAAGCTTGTGAGTTATTATTTTTGGATCAATTCCGGGCATCTCTGCTGTAGACCAAGCAAAAACATCTAAATTTTCAAGTAAGAAACTTATTAGCTGGGATCAAAGTGGTTCACTGATCGAGGCATCGATCTAGAGAGTCTTGGTCGGTTCGGCGGCAAAGACTGGTATGTGGATCGTCTCCTCTTTCGGGGCAGCTCGTTCATCGGTATACTCCACTAGTCGCTCGAGCTTGACATCCTCTGCCAGCTTTGCCTTTCCTTTTAAAGCAGCCACGTAGCACTTGCGTGATTCGAGATGGTCACCTCACACAACTCCCACTCCGTAATCAGTTGGGAACTTCATCGCTAAATAGTAAGTGGATACTATCGCACATAAAACATGCACGATAGGCCGACCTACTATGACGTTGTAGGGGGAGGGATTCACGACTACCAGGAATGTGTGCTCAAATCGCACGATGTTTGGCCATGTGCCGGCTTCCACGGGTACTGTGATTCGACCAAGAGGTCTGACCTCCTCGTCATTGAACCCTACCAAAGGAGTATCTGCCGGTTTCAGGTCGCTCTGTTGTAACTGTAATTTGTCAAATGTCTCCTTGAAGAGTATATCTACTTAGCTGCCTGAGTCTACGAAGATGCTTTTTACCTCGAAGTCGTTAATCCTTAGCTTTACCACTAAGGCACCATCGTGAGGGTACTGGATCCCGCACGCATCATCCACAGTGAAGTAGATCAGTTCTTCGAGCCGAGGTCGCTTGGCGAGTTCTCCCCTTCATTCTCTAACTCACGGACCGAGGTCCTCCCAGCTACTGATGTACATCCGGCGGTTATGGACCCGCCGATGATCATGTTAATTACCCTACGGATCGATCTTTCTTTTGGCAACTATCGCAGTGGTTGCTCATTCTGCCTGTTGACCTCGGGGCCAATCCTCCTCTGGTCCCCCTGTCAATCTACCTACCAGTCTATTTGTCCCCTCTCTTCTCGCAATATGATGTTCTTTAGGTATCCGCGGCAGATAAGTTCCTCGATCTCGTCGTGGAGATTCCTGTAATTCTCCGTGTTGTGTCCATGATCTCGGTGAAAATGGTAGTAGACATTCAGGTTTCTTGTTGCCAGGTCTCCCCTTAGCCTGGGAGGCCATTTGACGAAGGAGGAGTCCTTAATAGCCATTAAGATCTCTCCTCTCTTAGCATTCAAAGGCGTGTAGCTCGTTCTCTCCACAGGTGGAGTCTTGGAGCACCAACCTGGCTTGTGGGTGTGCGAGGGGGACTTGCTTCTTCCCCTGCTTAGGGACTTGCTTTTCTTCCTTTTCTGCCCACCATTGTTCGTTCCTTCATTCTCTCTCTTCCTCTTTTCCAGTGGTGGGTTGTCGATCTTTTGGTTGATCTCCTCCTCGGTACTGATGAACTGATCTGCTAACTTGNCCTTCATTCTCTCTCTTCCTCTTTTCCAGTGGTGGGTTGTCGATCTTTTGGTTGATCTCCTCCTCGGTACTGATGAACTGATCTGCTAACTTGAGAAATTCGGTGATGTCCTTTGGTTTGTTAGCTACCACATGCCACTTAAACTCTTTATGGGTGATTCCTTTCTTTGTTGCAGTGAGTCGTAACGCCGGGTCGAGGTCCGGTATCTGCAAGCAAGTATCGTTAAAGCGCTTTATATAGCTTCTGATTGATTCCCCTACCCGCTGAACCACGTTCAGAAGGCTTTCCTATGATTTCGAACACTTTTTGCTAGTAATGAAGTGCACAGTAAACAGGTCGGCGAATTGGGACCATCTTTTGATGGAGCCTAGCATGAGGTTCCGATACCAAGTTCGGACTACACCCTTAAATGTAGTGGGAAAGGCAACACACATGCAGGATTCATCAGCCCCAGCTAGGTGCATCTAAGACTGGAAAGACTCCACATTGTCATTGGGGTTAAGCGATCTGTCGTACTTGTTTATCGGGGGCATCTTAAAATCTTTTGGCATTGGAGTTGCCAAGAGCTCGGGAGATAGAGGGGATGACCGGCAAAGTAGTGGAGGCGTAGTCTTCGTAGCCACCGAGCTCACTTCTTCCTTTCCTTTGGCTTGCTCTTCTTGTTGGCCTGGCTTCGCCGGAAAATTGTCTCTGACTGAGGGGCAGCTTGTCTTATGACGCAGCCGCTGCTACTTCTTCACTAGCTCGGCATTGGTACTGTTGACCTCAGTCTGGTCTGGTATTATTTCGGCATTATCGCGAGGTAGATCCAGGTTCCTTCTCATTGGATTCTCTTAGTTGTGGGGCTCGAACTGGCTATCGTGAGGGACGGAGAGGTCTTGTCTCAAGTTCGCACCTCAAACTCCGAACTGGTTATTATCTTCTCACGAGCCGTCATTTTCCCGCTGGGAGTACCAAGGCGGATTGGTCCTATTAGGATGACTATCCCCGAACCTGTTTCTAAGATTTCCTTGCAAGACTGGAGGAGTGTAATGACCATCTCCCCTCCCACAGGGCGAAACCTAGCTCCTAAGAGAAATCAGTACTTGCGAGGTCTCTTCACCCCGATGGGGATATCGGCTGATGTTCTGGTTGGTCCCAGGCCGATTCGGGTTCTGGCCCTAATGGGGCCCTGGGTGCCAGGGTGGAACCGGCCATTGGTTCGGCTATAGTGGAGGGAACTGGTGCTGATACTATTGGTACTAATAGTACTGCTGGTACCGCTGGAACTGTTGGACCTGCTACATCTAGATCTGAATTGCTCGGACGCACTAAACGAGGTCATGGAACTGGGAATGCCCGATTCTGGGGGGAACCACAAATGGCTCAGAGAAAGTCGTGCCCACCACTGGGGGAAGTGGGACGCTCACTTGTGTGGTGCTCTGTGGTGCGGACAGTAATGGAACTCCGGACACCTTGGGGGAAGGTTGATTGCTAAGCTTGCTCCCCGGTGACGTTCATCTCGATACTTTTTCCGGTGTGGCTGGAAGATGCCATGGGGGTTGAGATTGAGTTTGAAACTGTAAAGAGATAGGGATGACCTTTCGATCGTTTCCCACAGACGGGGCCAATTAATGGTGCACGATCTAGATACTCCTAGCTAGAAGGCGATCCAAACTCCAATCGGGCGATGAGCTGGACTGATTTGCAAAACAGTGGATCAGAGAATTGGGGGTAGCTAACCTGGCAAGGTCGCTCCGATGCTTAAGTTAGTACTTATGTTGTGAATGTGAGATGAATGCTTGAGAGCTTAAGTGCTAGTGAGTAGAATAATCACGCGTACCTTTGCCTTGAGGTTTCATGTCTTTATATACTGGAGTAGTCATGGGCCTTACGAAAGATCTCCAAGATCTCCGGGCTGTGTAGATAAGGTTTGTTCCGTTTTTGAAGGAGAGCAGTATGTTGATAAGATTTATCGTTTTACCTCCGATTCAGGTGGAGCTAGGATGAGTCTTATCATGATCCCATTGGGGAGGCCTCTGGAGTCGATCATGTGACGTTTCGGCTCTCTAACCCCGAACTGGCACTTCGACTCTTTAGTCCCGAACTGGATTGGGTGTCGAGGTGCCTCTACACCGAGGTGGCTGAATACCCAAGCTCCGGATGTTGCAAATTGGGTTCGCTTGGCTGAGTTGTCACCCCTCGATCAGATTGCGCCTACATGTCCCCTTCTTGCTAGGTCATGCCAAATCACCCTTCATCAAAGACCATTGGCCAAATCTGTCGGCTGCAATTAGTGGTGGCAATTGGGCGGGTTGGGTTGGGTTTGGTTTGGGTTGAGTTTCAACCCAACCCACTTAACCCGCCAACCCGTTAATGACCTAGTTATATAAAATTAAATGGGTTGGATTCAGCCCAAACCCATTTTAACCCAATCCAACCTGCCCAAACCTATTAATCTTATATTTATGTACTTAAAACAAAAAACTAACTCCTTTTCAACAAATAAGTCAATAGTTGCTATTTACACAAGTGGTGAAGGTTGAAATCACATTACATGCATGTTATTTTTATACAAGCAGCAAAGCCAATTAACTATGTTTGGGTTTCGAATTTGACGAACCACATAGGTTCAAATTGGTTAGATCAACTTGAACTATCTAATTAGATTGTCTTCGAGGTAATCACATCAAGTTCAAGAGTGGTTGAACTGTTTAGATCCAAATCAGTTCGGTCAGACTAGACCCTGCCTGAATAGGTTTAGTTCAGTCAGACAAAACCTGATCGGACCAGTTCAGTCTGGTTAGACCAGACCGGACTGGACTGGTTCAATTTGGTTGGTTCAGGTTGGTTCAATCTGGTCAGACCGGACCGGACCGGTTCAGCCAAATGGTGGATTGACTTGGGTCGATCCATATCAGGTTTGTGCATGGGTTTGGGGCCGAACCAATTGGCCTGAAGTGGATCAAAAGAAGTAAATCGGACCAGACTGGATTTGGGTCGGGTTGTATGGATATGAACCAAGCTGGACGATCCAAATCGGGCAAAGCAAGTGGGACGGTTTAGGGTTTGGACCCCACCTAGTCTAACCCATTTCGAATTCTGGTCGACCTGAATCAACTTGTATCGGGTTGAGATGGGTTGTGTGAATAATGGTTGGACTGAATGACCCAAACTAGGCAAAGCAAGCGATACCGAGCCATCCCGCCCAAGGTCTATTTCAGATTCAAGTCGACCCAGATTGGTATATGTTGGATCGGGCCAGACTGTGTTGAACTGGGAACTGGTCTGGACTTGGGTCAAATTGATTTGGATTTATGTTGGGTGAAGTATGTTGATTCAAGACAAAACTAAATTTAGTCAATAATTAATAGAAAATTAATGCATTAATTGTAAATTATTAATTCAAATGAAGAAAATAAAAAAAGATTAAAGAATTAATACTAATATTTGCAATGGTTAATTCAACAGTTATCCACAACCCAACCCAACCCATTTAAATGGGCGAGTTAAGTGACGGGTTGATCACACAACTCGCCAAATAATTAGACAGGTTGGACGGATTAAATTCTGGGTGGATTGGATGAGTTCAGCGGGTTGGGTGAAAAGTTGCCACACCTAACCCTACAATAAGTGTGTGGATAGTTGTGGTTGTCGGGTAGGATGTGCCTTTTGTGGATAGGGTCGTTGCAAGTAAGAAACCCAAACGTGGAAAAATATGAAATTTCAGATTCTCTTCAACAGTGGTCGTAATATATAAATAATATTATAAAGAAATAAAAAGCGTTTGTTTGGTTTTTCCGTAGCGAGGAAAATTATTCAAATATTTTATGCCATTTGATCTGGCATCGTGTTAAAATTTGTACTGCTCCCCATGTGAAGGTGTCGAATCATCCTTAGGAGGACAAAAGATGTCCTATTTTTAAACCCAAAAATAAATAATACCAAAACTAGAATCTCCACATTATAATATGCATGTTGCCATATTAAAATTGGATCAGTCCCAACTCAATTGTTTATTGGATTTGACCTGATTATACTTGATAATATAATTTTCGGATTTTATTTTTGATAATATACTGTTTATGGAATTTATCTTCTTTTTTTACGCATAAAATATAATATAATTTATAAATGAAATCAAATGTCTTTGTATATTAAGGAAAAATTTTCGATTAGTACCACTTTGGTTTTTGAACTTTAAAATGTGATAATTTAGTATTTGAAGTTTCAAAATGTACTAATCTAGTACTTGTCATTAATCAACTGTTAATCAGTTATTAAGTAGCATTTAAAAAGGCATTAATGTCCTTCAAGTATCATTTAATTTTCTTTATCAACCATTCAAAGGTTGACAAAAAATTAACAGTCCCAAATCTTTGCCATTTCTATTCAAGAATATTGACAAAAAAAGATTAATAGACCCCAACTTTCTTGAATAGAAGAGGCAAGGATTTGGAACTGTTAATTTTTTATCAACATTTGGATGGTTGATCAAAAAAATTAGATGACACTAGAAGAGCATTTGTGTCTTTTTCAAATGCCACTTAATGGTTGATTAACAACAGGTACTGGATTGACACGTTTTAAAAATTTGGATATTGAATTATCGCATTTTAAATTTTGGAGACTCAAATGACAGTAAGCCCAAAATTCAGGGTACCAATCAAGAATTTTCCCTATTGTTAATTAGTTCTGTCAGTTCAGTTCTATTGGCCAGACCTGACCCATGGACAGATCGGTCAATGCTCCCCCTCTTTCATGGTCGTTCTACAATTAATATCTATGGGCACCACCCATTCAACCACCATGCTTCCCATGTATAGCAGCTCATTGGACCCACCATAAACTGGTTTGATCATTAATTTGCTCGAACAAGCAATAAGATCAGATAAGTTCTAGGGATCTGATTTCTCAGCTGATTTTTATTTATTTTTTCCACCATTGACATCAACATTGATCATATGCCCAAAAACAAAATAAAATACTGTTAAAGATAGCAAGTAGAGAGTAATAGAACTCCATTAGTTACAAGTAAGTTGTGTAAAGATGCTGACAACACAACCCATTGAAGTTGAGTTGTGGAGGAGGTAAACCTTAGTCCTTAGATGATATATTACGCCGTTGATGTGTTTATATTTCGTTGGAACCAAGCTACAACGATGCTGCATCTCTCTTCACTTGGCAGTATTTGGCTGCTTCCCTAATTAAGTTTTGGCATACGTAGGTTTCCTAAATAAGCGTTGGCAGAATTCGATTTCCAGGTGAAAGAAGATGGGTCTTTATCAATCATACGCAGAGGAGACGATGATAGATGGATGAAAAGATAGATATCATCTAATCGACCCGATCTATATAGTATATTACCTCTTCATCTCTTGTTTCGAGAAAGAAAAACGGGTCCCACAAACAAGGATGAAGCAAACAACTGGTCTATGAAGCTTGGACGCCCTAACAACAAGTAAGATGATGGATTGGACAGTTTAAGAGCTTGTGTGGGCCAATCAGCAGATATAGCTTAGAAATGGATCGTGGCCCACAAAACGCACCCACCACCGGAATCCTGATGCCGACACCGTCGGATATAATCCAGCTAAGCTGGAAGCCAGACTGCCAGATGGTGACTTGCTGCGGCTACAAATGTCGGGGCTTCAACCAACGTTTTTAAAACCAAATCGGACATTTGGTTCTCGGGTCGAATGGTCCAACCGTTCAAACTAAACGTATAGTCGGTTCTGCAAAAAAACCGGATCAGCAGTTAACTGTCAATGACTTTTGGGAAAATAATGATTTTGGGGTAAAACGGAATCGGTCACCTGACTTGACCGATTCACAGTTTTTCCAATCTAACCATCTGATCTAGTCTGGTTTTGAAAACCATGATTTCACGCTCTCCATATTGTCCCACTCTCGTTCGACCTGATTGGACTTGATGTCACCCCCTAAGACCCAACTCTGGAAAGAGTTTTAAGTTTTAACGAAGATATACTCTTGACCCACTGGAATGTGTAGATTGTTAATTAATGATGACAATGGGGTGGATTTGGGAAGAGCTTTAATCCTACATTCTCTGCATTTAAGGGTGAGATAGCACGTTGGGTCTATAATCTACATCTAATTTTTTATTATTTTCTGTTATATATAAATAATAAATAAATAAAATAATATAAACAATTATCAAAATTTTTAATTATTTAATTAAACTATATATAAAATATCAATTATCCTTTTAAATATTATTAAATTTAACATTTAATACATAAATTCACATGTCCAATAATAAGAGTCAAAAACGGTAGGGTTTAACCTAATACTATACCCTATTCGTCCTAATTAATAATTAACTAAGTATGAGAGTTTAACCTAATACGGTACAGTTTATAAATCCCAAAACCCATATTCATTCTAGAATCTATTTTTGCGGGTATCAGAAGGATACTACAAAATCCCTATTGGTAATTCGTCCATTCCCTTTTCCGAACAAAGTTGTTGTCTCCGGTTCAAATTTCAAAAATCAATTGATCTAACTGAGAAATCACATCAAGCGCCCGGTACCCATTCCACGAACGGAGAGAGAATTGGCAGCTGCCAACTGGCAAGATCAACGCGCTCTCACCGCTCATGCTTGTGTAAAATTAAAGGCACAATGGATGCTTGTACATCGACACGACTTATTTTATAATTCTATTTTTATCAATGATTGCACAGATGGACATGACCGAGGCAGTTGGGATCGGAAAAACTTTATCTGTTGGGAGCGACCCGGCCAACAGCCTTTTCTGCTGAGTGTTGAGAGAATATCTACAAATGACAAGTTACCATAAGAATAGATAAATTATATTTATGGGCGTGACTGCCCAAAACGTGTTTAATCCAAAAATTGTCTCAACAGCGTATGCCCCAACAACCAGAGTTAACCCGTTCGATTAAGGCACAATGTTGTAAACATGTTTAATGAGCGTTTAGAAAATTTTTCCACCTATTCTTTATAATACCTCCTTTACTCTTGAAAAGATTAAAGGATTCGACTTTTGAAATCTACTTCTGAAAGAATTCGACTTCAGTCTTGTAATGCTCGTTCAAACAGCCTTTTCAAGTTTATATTAGCATTATCTCTATATTTATCTACTTTATTTCATGGGAGATATTTCTAATATAAAATTAAAAGAAGCTGTTCGGATGTTGTAAATACGGGCATGCACCGACTGAAGTTGAATATTGTTCCCTCCCCCGAGTGGGAGGTGCATTGGGTGGACAGTGGGCTTTTGAAGTTGGATCACAATTCAGCACCACTCCACGCGAAATCCACAATGCAAGATATTTGACATTGGTTAAAAAATAATAAATGATGTTTAGTGTTGGACTTGGACCCTCCTAAAATTGGGAATACTGTTGTCCTTGTCGGAACTAGGTCCTAACGGCGGTCGGTTGTGTTAGGCCTGGCCCAGATTGGCGGGTCCCGACCTAAACTGTACAGGTCTGAGAGTATCAGGGCCAGATCAACGAACCCTTTATTATTGGACCTTATCTGGTCACAGTCAGATTGGATATATATAAATCGGATTGTTCTAAACATGTTAGACACTTAGATCTGGACTTCGGATGATGCATAGTGCCAACTAATTAAAGGAACTGATAACCGATTAACATTCTCCACCCACAGTCGTACCAATAATAAACAATATGATCTTATCTAGCTATCTTGTTCATTTACGTACTGATATGCGAATTATAGAAGAAGTTAAATAAAAGGGAAAATCTATGATATTGAAAATATATGGTATGGAAAAGTTTTGACCAATCAAAATTCATTGATAAATCACATCATCTTCCTAATCACGTTTATGATTCTCTGTCATTGGTCAGTTGTTTTTCAGTTATCATATCTTTTTCATATCATAGTCGAACCCTAAATAAAAATCTATACCTAACCAAACTGACGCCATGTTTGATAGTGCTTATTCAAAATAAGTGTTTATTTGGATCATTAAGCATTTATTGATATTTGGGAAATAAATTCGAAATAAGTGATTATTTTAAAAATAAGGACCTATTTTTTGAGTCCAAATTCCCAGCTTTTTTAAGTGTTTAATTTATACAATAAGTACTTATTCAATTTTTTCTTCCAAAATTATCTCTAGTTGAATTTTAAAATACCACTTATAATATTATCCCTAGTTGAATTTTATAAAAGCACTTTTACAAAAACATTTTTGTAGAAGTACTTTTATGAAATCACTTTTACAAAAGCACTTTTGTAAAAGTATATTTAAAAGTTATAAAAGTACTTTTATAAAAGTACTTTCACAAAAGTACTTTTATATAAGTGATTTCATAAAAATACTTTTGTAAAAATACTTTCACAAAAGTGCTTTCGTAAGGGTACTTTCTTAAATACTTTTATAAAAGTACTTTCAGAAAAGTATTTTTATAAAAGTACTTTTTATAAAGGTACTTTCATAAAAGTGTTTTTATAAAAGTAATTTAATAAAAGTGCTTTCAATAGATATATTTTGAAAATTAAAAAAAAATGGAGAAAATAGTCACAAATGCTTATTTAAGTACTTATTAGAGAAAAGGACTACCAAATGCCCAATACAAAATAAATGCAAATAAACGCTTATTCAAATAAACACTTATTTTTTAGCACTTATTTTTAACTTAAGCACTCCCAAACATGACTTGAAATTGATTGCTGCTGAAAAAAAAAAAAAAAAGTGGGAATTCGATATAAATAAAAAGCGAAAAGTAAAACATTGCAGCTCTAAACATTCTCCTTATCAGCTTATCAACATGCAATGGTGAAATGTTGTAGTTGTCCCATCATGAATGGGAACTTGATACCATTTATATATAAAATCCAGCTTATACAAGCAAATCAAATCTGAAAATTGTATTATGCTCCGGGGAATTCATTAATTTCCTTTAAGTTATCAATATATAACAAAAGTTTAGCAAAATAAAAAGTTTAAATAGGACCATGGTTTTGAAAATCAAAACGGACCAAATGGCTGGACTTGGATTGGTTGACCTAGGAATCAATCAGTAAGGGTGGCCATGAACCGAGCTTCTCACGAGCTATTCCAGCTCAGCTTGACTCAGTTTAACTCGAGCTTCGAGCCTGATATATAGGCTCGTTTGCTAATCGAGCCAAGCTTGAGCTCAGTGAAGATTGGTTCGTGAGGCTTGCAAGCCTAGTAAATAAATAAATATTTTTTTATTACATACATACATACATACATGCATACATACATGCATGCATACATACATACATACATACATACATACATACATACATACATACATACATACATAC
>NW_010729108.1:3515065-3568351 GCF_000365185.1 Nelumbo nucifera
TACATATATAAATATATATAATAAATAATTTTTATTATATAATAATATTTTATATATAACATTTTTATTTTTTTATGTATAATGGTAAATAATTTTTATAATTCTTATTTTTTATATGTAAAGTCAAAACATTATTTATATGTATATTTTTTATTTTTTATATGTATAATAATAAATGATTTTTATAATTCTTAATTTTTTATATGTAAAATAAAAAAAATTATATGTACACTTTTTATTTTTTAGAAAAAACTTGACTAGCAATCGAGCTCAAACTTGCGAGCTTTGAACTGAGCTGAGCTCGAGCTCAAATCTCTAGCTCGAATCAAGCTCGAGCCTAACACAGTTTTAGCGAGCCGAGCTCGAAGAGCGAAGAATTCAGCTCGGCTCAGCTCGAATCCACCCTATCGGTCAGGCAACCAGTTCCATTTCACCATAAAACTATTCATGGGCCAAAAACTGTTGATTTGGTCAACGACCCACTGACCTAGGTGGTCAACCCATCGATCCAAACAATGTTTTTTTCCATTTTTTATTTTAATTATTTTTAAAATTTTAATTTTTTAAATCAAAATGGGCCTCCATTCAAACTAGACGGTTGGACCATTTGACCTGGGAACCGGTAGCTAAAACCATTCCGTGTTAGGTCCGGTTATTAAATCCTTGAATAGGACTATTAATGGACTCCAAAAATTTGATACCTAATTTGACTCTAAATCTGATTATTTTGATTTTGGATATTAGAAGTTGTATTCAGTTAATAATTAGATTAGATGCAAATTTAACCCTTTTTGATCCAATTAAAATCCAAGTCTTATATATATATATTATGTATAATTTTTAAAGTTCATAATTGTTAAATTAATAGTATATATATATAAGTTAAAAATGATTACAATTTTTTAAATATTTTTAAATTTTTCATCATTTTAAACACAATAAAATGGGTAAGAACTAAATCCAAATTCAATCTGAAATCTAACTTAATAATTACATGCACATAAGAATATGGAGGTTTCATAATCGAATGCAGATGCATATGTTTGCAACTAGATCGAAACCCAATTCAATCCATTTATAGCCCTAACCCTTTATTTTATGTCCTTTAATTTTAAATTTCTGATTCTAATTAAATTGTATAGCTAATCTAATGGGCCTTAGGGGTGGCAATGAGCCGAGCTTTTCACGAGCTGTTCAAGTCGGCTCGTGAAAAGCTCGGCTCGACTCGGTTTCAGCCGAGCTCGAGCCCAATTCAGTGGCTCSACTATTAAACGAGCCGAGCTCGAGCCTATTAAAGCTCGACTCGTAAGGGTCACGAACCGATTCGAATATATATATATATATATATCATAAAAATATTATAATTATTAATTATTATAATTCTTAATTTTTTAAATATAAAATAAAAAAAAATTATATATAATTTTTATTTTTATAATAAAATATTTATAAAATATATAATAAAATATTTTTATAAAATATAAAACAACCCAAACTCAAACTCAAGTTCTAGCTTAAACCAAACTCAAGCTTGATACTATTCGGCTCGGTTAGTCTCGAGTCCACCCCTAATGGGCATTCAGCCACCTTTATCGTTTACAACAAACCATACCTCATATTTGCAGAAACGGTGGCCTGCGCATCACCTGCCAACAAAATGCACGAAGATGATTTCTCACTGCACATCTCATGCATTGTGGGTCCTTTTATAATGAATGAACTTGATAGCGGTTGGAACGTGTTTTGTTGGCAGAACTGTTGATGCTTATTGCTTTATTAACAATTCATGTATACTTCAATTCATATGTCATAAATAAAGCAATTATGAGAAAACTAAAGTAGAAATTAAAATATATAAATGCAGAAAAGAGTAGGGGTCGTTTCCAAACCAGGTTATGACTTACTTTTGTGTATTTTCTTCCACCAATGGAGCTCGAATTTCCTCCTCACACAAAATTGAGATGATTCATCGGATTAAAAATAATAAAATAAAGGGACACAAAATATCTCATGCTTTGAATAGACACACACAAGGCTTGTGAATCAAATCAAGGTCAGAGTTTGCGGCTTGGCAATATTTGGCTTCGGCCTTTGTCTAGAAGCCCTAATAAACTTCCAACGTAACATTTTTGTGTCCTTTACTCAAGGTGCACGAACAGTAAGACTTACAAGTACTAGCACGTATCAAGTTGCAGTCAGACATTAAGGTGCTGCATTTAGATAATCGATGTAAATCAAGAACCAATACATCAGTTCGGTTTTGTATGTGTTTGGAAAGAAGGTATAATTATTATTGACATAAAATCAAATTCTGATTCAGTTTTCTGTACATTTGGATGGAGTGTAGTTATAAATGTAAAACCTCATCAACTCTAAGGTTTTATATTGATGATCGATGTAAAAATTACATTGATTTTATTGATGTAAAACTTTAAATTCTTTCGCTCATCACTATTTCTGAAAAAGCGACGCTTACTTTCTGGTTCAGAATAAAATGTGATTAGTGTATTTTTACATTGATGACATTTTACACTGATTTCAAACGCAGCCTTAGGTTCAGTTTCGAAGATGTACAAATACAAATATTAGAATGTAAAATCTTCTATTTTGTATTATTTTATATATATTTACACTGTATATATTTGTATTTATACTCCTTCCAAAATCCAAACTGAACATTAAAAACATTTCTGTGTATTTATATATTTTTATTTACCGGGAGACATTCCTAATACAGGGCTACAAGGGATGTGAGGTGAGTGTGAGAAAACCAATTTTGTGCCGAGGAAATCCAATTTCATTCAACTCTTTTGAATAAGTCGATCCTCTCATGGTCTGAGTGGGGGGACCTTCAGTTCCAATCTCACATTCTTACGTATCCTGTCTTTATTATGGATGCAGCGGTCTGATTGGTTTGTTTGCTTGGAAAGTGGGTACTTTCTTCATCTTGGACCTTCCAACTGCCATTAAGTTTACCATAACCCATTATTAAATGTAAAAATGACCTTTAAATTCCACAAGTTTTAATTTCTCAAAAACCAATAAATTAAATAGGAACCGCTATAAGCCTTCTCATATTTCAAAATCCCTGTGAACCCCCCTCCCCCACTCGATAAGATATTTAATGTCATCGGTAGAACTCTTTTCGGACGAAATTATCCCCAAATATTTTGATTATTTCTCCACGCCGGTTATTTCTCAACGTCATTGCTAACTCAAGCCAGTTGGCAGGAGTTTTAATAACTTTTACAAATATTAGTGTTAATAATTTTCCGTAATATTGCTCATATTTAAATAATTTTGCTAACATTTTAAAATATATTTTAAAAAAATTACATTTTTCATTTTGCTCGGTGCATTCTGTTTATAATAGATTTGAGTGTTCTTGGGTTAATTTTTCTTGGTGCAATTAGAAGGTCAGTTTTTTTTTTCGTTAATGATCTTCTATTTTTCAGGTAGGTCATGCAAGGCTTCATTTTATTCATAAAATGAACGAGGGGCTCCGCCTATTTCTATTTTTTTTTTTTACAAATTAAAACAGGGGCTCCGCCCTGTGTTTTTCCAACGTATTAAGCGTAGCATGTCTCTGTTTTGAAGGGAAAATAGTTTTAGTGGTTTGTTCGTCTAAAAGACAGATCAGATCGGCAACGTCGTCTTCATCTGGTATTAATTTCGGTTGGCACCTCCTCTTATTTTTACATGTGAAAACGGGAGCTCTGCTCATTTGTTTTCGAACAAACATTTGGGTCCGCCCATGTCCAAGGATATTGAAATACTGACCACAAATCAAACCATAAGATTGACCGTACTCAAATCAAGAGCAATCCATTCTGATAAGTTTCTTGTCGGGTATAAATCGGGCCTCAATCTCATAGAGAAACCAAACCAAAACAATCTAGGAAATTGGCAATATAGAAATAAGTGATCCATTGTCTCCGTAACTGACTCACAAAAAGGACATATGTCGTTACAGAAATGAAGAATTTTGTGAGCAGAGCATTTTGGAGAAACCTTCAAATGAAAAAGAATAATTTAGGATTGACATTCTTGAGGCTCTAGAATTGAAGAAGCGGGATGCATAGAAATAGTCGAATGGAGACAGAATAGTAATTATTGCGCCAAGTCATGGAGGAATGCTCAATATGAGGAGCATTAATTGCACGAATGCAACAGTCCAATGTATTATTTGAATGGAATAATCGTTCCAGAGCTTCTTTCACATGCTTTGACGGGGCTGTCTGGAATTTTAATTCACAACCAGAAAAAATGAAATCCGCTTGGTCAGAAGAGTCGTGCTGAAGCTTCTTCACTTTACCACCCACCAAGTTGGCGGTAAGACATCAGTCGCACTGGATGAAGTAATGTGAATGATATTCGGTCACATGCCACTCCACTAACATTCACATAATATTTATTTATTTATTTAAAAAAAAGAAACAAAAAACACAGTAGATACACGTGTTAATGTATATAAAAGCATTGACTTCAGTAGAAAATTGCTTATAATTAGGTATTGGTGTATAAAGAACTATAATAAAAGAATCCCAAATGGATGTATTAAAGTATGAATTCATCGACTTAGTAAAAGACAGTAACAATTGAAGATGGATATATTAAATTAAATTACTTAATGCCACCACTGGAGTTTCAGTCAAATAAATACTTAAGAAAAACATCCCATAAGGTTTATCTCATTAACTCATCCCTTTGTTGTAAGGTGGTGGTGATGGAGTGATGGCGGTCCAAAATAGGAAGTTGAGATGAAGAAAATGAATAATGAGAAAAAAAGGATAAGGTTTTCAGAGGCTCAAGAGTCTATGAAGCTGAAATGAAAAAAGCTATCTTTGTTGTAAGGTGGTGGTGATGGACTGATGGCGGTCCAAATTAGGAAGTTGAGACGAAGAAAATGAATAATGATAAAAAAAGGATTAGGTTTTCAGAGGTTCAAGAGTCTATGAAGCTGAAATGAAAAAGGCTATCTTTGTAATGTGGTGGTGATGGCGGTCCAAATTGGGAAGTTGAGACAAGAAAATAAATAATGAGAAAAAAAGGATTAGGGTCTCAGAGGCTCTAGAGTCTATGAAGGCTGAAATGAAAAAGGGTACTCCGAGAGGAAAGGATTTTCTATTTATACACAATCAGACCATGGATCAAGAAATTTTAAAATATTCTCAGGATGGTTAAAAGTAAATCCCTAAATTGATTGATCAAAAGGGGAATGCAACATATTGAAGAGTGTGTACCGATTATTGGAATTGGGATTTTCTCCCAACTCTCTATTAACATCATCACACACCGCACATCGATTGGGACTCACCATAAAAGTGGGACTCATCATGCATGAAATGTGTACGGTATGAGATGATGTTGGTAGGTGATTAGATCTACAATTTTTGAGTTTGGCTTTAGTCGGGGCAAAACCTGTTCGAGTAGGCAAAAACTGTCATATTCTCAATGCATGACAGTAAAAACTGTCATGCATTGAGAATATGTTCGTACTTGTTTGTTATATTTTATGAGGAGATATTCTCAATGTAAGGTTGCAAAAGGTTGTTTGAGTGCTGTAGGCAAAAGTTTGCTCTAATAGAAGCCGATCTCCGTAGAGGTGTAAAGTGGGTTGTGCCGGGCGGGCATGGCATGGCCTGTGGGCAGCCCGCCCTAAAGGCAGGCCATGCCGTGCTGGCCTGTGGGCCGCCACAGGCCATGTCGTCTTCGGTGGAAATTTTGGGGGTCGGCCCGGCACGGCCCACAACCCAAGCCCAAGCGGGCCCGTGCCATGTCGTGTCGACACGCGGGTCTGGGCCGAGTCGGGCTGCAGGCCATGTCATGGGCTTGGAACGTGTCGGGCTGGGCCATAGGGCGGGCTTGGGCCTAGGCCGAATCGGGCTGCACTGTTTTTTTTTTTTTATGTTTTCTTGAAAATTTTGATTTCTTTTCTAAGCAAAATTGTAAAATTAAAATATTTAATTTCCCTATGAACTTTTGGAATTAGGAACTATTTAAAAAATTAAGAAATGAGAAATCTAAATTATTTAATACATACATGAAAAAAAAAATAGTTAATTAAATTGAAATAAGAATGATAGAATAACAAATTGGAAGAAGAAGAGGAATTTTATTTCTTTTAAATTTGAATGGTACAAACTAGTGAATTACAAATACAATGATTGGGGGGGATTTATGTCATTTTTTCAACCCCCCATAAATGTCATTTAAATTTGAATGGTAGAAACTAGTTATTATATAGTTGTTGGGGGGGGGGGGAATTTATGTAATTTTTCAACCCCCCATAAGCAAAATACAGAAATACCCCCTTAATATGGCTGTTTATAGCTACTAAACCCCCCAAAAGCTGAAACTAGCCATTGGGCCCCTTTGGGAGGGGGGCCCAATGGCTATATTCCCGAGCGGGCTGAGCGCGGTCTGTTACGGGCCGTGCTTCGTCCCATGCCGCGGGCTAGGCTGTGCCGGCCCATGGGCCTCAAACCCCCGGCCCAGCACGGCATGGACCTCTATGCCGAGCTTGGCACGGCCCGTTAGCCGTTGTTGAGATCTCAGCATGTGTCATGTCGGGAGAGGCACTATGGATTGCACGTGTTGCTTGAAGGACATGCATTCCATGTGGAGCTGTCAATGGGTCGGGTTTGACCCAATAAACCCGAACCAATTGGCTGGTACTGGTTTCAAGAACTAAATCGGTTCTAGATCCTAATATAGTGTCTCGATTATTATCAGTTTGGAACTGATTCCACCCAATCCTTAACTGATTTAGATATCAATTGCCCTGAGAATCAATCTATTCGATTTTAAGTCTAAAAATTACAAACCTTGTCGAGTCCAATTTAGTTATAAATCCTCACTATTTCATGTTGAATCGGTTCCAATTCTAGCTGGTCTCGATCCAAACCCAAACCGTTGACAGCCCTAATCCTGTGTCGGGCCTGTCAGCAGGCTTTTGTAAAGAGGGAATATGAAGGCTTTGTTATGGGCGTCAAGGCATGCTACCATCAATAATTAAATCCTCATTCGTGTTCCACGGTGACTAACTGCGATGAGTTCATGAGCCATAATCCGCGATGCTATTGTAACAATACATAGATCCATCCTCTTACATCCTTCTAGTCTGGGGGTTGAGTCAGTACTTATTCCACCCCACCATTAGCATGCATATCAGTTTTAGTGACAGAAGTTATTACATGACATTTTGAAAATTTTCGAAAGTCCATTTCACTCCCTTTGGCAACACTTTGTATATTATATGGTCAAAAGTATTCTTACGTAGTCTTAAAGGAACAAGTTTTCTACATGAGATCAAGATAAGAATTAAAAGTTGAAAACAGATTTAGGAAAAATAATAAAATAAATTAAATTGAAATGGCAAAGTATATTTAATTTTTATTAGGTAATCAATGGTTTTATTTAACATATAAGATGCCTTTATTTAACATAATTTTATGGGATTTTTCAAGTACAAGGAAAAGGAGAAAGAGAGAGAAAGAGAAGAGAGAGACTGCCCACAGTTATATTGTAATACATAGATACGTGAGTGATGAACGATGAACAAGCGGAGAGAGAGAGAGACTGCCCACAGTTACATTATAATCCATAAATACTAGAGTGAACAAGCAGAGAGAGAGAGATTGGTGTTGATGGATTACCAGTTCTACCAAATCGAGATTGTGATGGAATGAAGCTGCATGATAAATAACGGGACATTGCTCCAATCTTGTTGCAGATATTTATATATAAGCTCATCGTTTTGGTTGTTAAATTATCAGTTACATTATAATAATATTTATTTATTAAGATGACCAATTTAAAACATTAGTATGTTAATAATAAAGAAAAATAGGATGGAGTGTGAATATAAATATGTATAGTACAAATACATAAAAAATTGGACAAAATACAAATTTTTGCAATCTATAAAATTGTATTTGTATTCTTTTTGAATTAAGCATATGTTTTGTTTTGTGGGTGTTTTCGTGATAGGTGTTTATCAAAACATTTCTTTATCATTGTTATATCAATATTTTTTCCATCATATTCATCTGTAAGTATTAATATTCACAAAAGTGGGTTTTGATTTATATATACATCAATTGTTGGGAAAAACTTCAAGGAGAAGGTTCATTTTAACGCTTCTCCAATGGTTTATTCACTATTCCACTATTGTAACACCTAGTTATCTATAAACAATTTATCACATACTTTTTCTTAATTTTGAAGAAAACTCAAATAGAAACATTTATTTAATAAACAAAAGCTATACCAAACACTAAGTATGAGATTTGAGTTACGTTGTTGATATCAACCTATATATCTCATGCTTAGATTGCAACGCCATATAGATTTGAAGTGCTTACCGTTTGACATTTCACCTCCTCTTTAGTTCAGCACCACCTCTTTGAAATTACAATGGTACCCCTTTACTCAAGGGAGATAAATTAATTGTAAGATAAGTGAAAATGAAATAGGGGAGATAAATAAAGAGTGACTCTATTTATACATATAAAACAATAGAATTTTGGGCCGCCATATAACTAACCCTATCTCTCTTGGCTATTTTCAATCCCTTCTGATTGAGACAAGTGACTTTATGGGTTCACTTATATTTTAATTAATATTTTGTCATTAGTTAATTTTGATTCTATCCAAACCAAGTTTATTCAAAGCTGATTTCGCAAAAATAAAATAGCTCAAGGTAGTCTATTGTTATGTGGTTAGATCAACACATGTATCCATAAGTAATTAAAACACCAATTAGTTAAACATAATATGAGTAATCATATGTTCACATAGAGAGACCTATCCACCATGGATCTCGAGAGCCCATGGCCACTTGATCCTACACTTTTACAGTTATCAAACAATTAGAATAAATTTAATTAAGAAAATGTTAGAAAAGTAAAGGAGATTCCTACATAACAACCCTGCTAAATTAGAATTTGCTTCATGCCATATGGGTGCCCCACATTATATCCCAGTTGTATATTGGAAACATCTCCTAATGTATTCGGGATTTCTTACTCACTTTTCCTGCCCATTCTCTATCCGCCGTGAATTGGAACCACACATCTCTATTATGAATTAAGAGATGTGTGACTTTAATTCACTTCGGATAGAGAGTGGGTAGTAAAAGTGAGTAAGAAATTTGGGCTCCTCCCAATGACAAATACAAGAGATACAAAAGTTCTTTGAAAAAATACATTGTACTACAATGCAAAATTTTGAATTCTACTGTAATCCTATACAATTTAAAATGACAAATACCCCCACCCTAAAATATCAATACCCACCTGTGTACTGACATCAATTCTGAGTTGGCATCTACCCCAATTGTATGATGGAGCTAAGAATTCTTAGGGTGTGCTGAATAGTCATTCTCCCAAAATTCTTTCTTATAGGTTCACCTTCTCACACAATGCCAATCTTGGCATTATATTGAATTGAAGCCCACATGCACAATCTCAGCATGCATCCAAATTAAACATCTTCCATGCGTTTGTCATGGGGAGATGTTCCCAATACATGATTGAGATGTGTAATGAGGCACCCATGGGAATTCATGTACAAGACAAGTTTGCATCAGTTTCCTGAATGCACATTTCAGCATGCACTGGGAACATCTCCCATAGTGTTGTCATTGGGAGTTGTATACATGAATGGATATGCTGTGTGGCATAGATGTGAACTAGTATAATACCCATGCCGGGCCCACTTTTGTATTGAATTCACATCAATAACCCAAAAAATGCATACTATAAGTAATTCACAACACATTCCAACCCTGTATTGAAAACATCTCCTAATGACAAATACAATAAATATTTCCAATCTATGCTGAGATATACATGTGTGGGGTACGCTGGATGGGACCCCAATGTGAACTCTGTATTTTGTGTGAAATCCAAATTCTGATCCCAGCTGAAGGCCTTAAGTGGGGTTGTAATTACTAGTTAAAGCCTTATTTACACTTTTGTATTAAAGTGTAAACAGAAGCCACAGAACCGCTTCCCCTAATTGTTAATAAAAAAATAGAAAGAGAGATATAATTTATGCATTGGATAAGGCTGTGTATAGAGTTGTTGAGATTGAGTAAAGCAGCATGCACATAGATTTTATATTCGATAAGTGTTGCAAAAGGTTTAAGCAAGACAAACGAGCTGTATCTATATAACTTCCAATGGTAGATTATTGCATATCTCACAGAGAAAGTATTTGAAGATAGAGACCACGACCTAATAAACTAAAGAAAAAAAGAAATTACTTATGCCGAAACATAGTTTGATGATCAGACGATTACAAAGGAATAATTAATTAATTCACTTGGACAATGAAGCAAACTTTTACTAATGGTTCAAAAATAATTTAGAAATGAGAGAGTCAAAAATATCCAATCGTGAATATTTTTGATGTAAGCAATCCTTTCACATTTCAGGCAAAACGTCTTAAGTGATGGAAATATCATATTACCTCATAATGACGATGTATCACGCAAGGTATCCCAAACGTGTATTAATGATATTATTATTAGTAGTATTTAATTTGGGGATGGGTTAATTTCATCCTACAGCTCTTTAGAACAAATAAATAAATATATTAATATGCATGCCCCGAATAAAACAATGACATTTCATTATGAGATTCTTATTTTTTTGCAATCAAAATTTTTACATATATGTTATTTAGGGGTGTTCTGTTATGTTGATGAGAAATTGGTAGTGTGAATTGATCCACGTTACACCATATCAATTCACACAATATCACACAGTCCATAGCGTGAATAGATTGTGTGGACCGGATCAGTTCACACCCATAGTGGTGTTCTGTAGACATCACACTTTTTGAGTTCATGTATTTCATATACATTTTATGGGGGATTTACATAGTCGGTCATAAATATCTAACTTTTACATTTCATATGGTAAATGAATTAAAAAAAGCATCAATATATAGACAACAATTGCATTTTTTAAATAATTAAAAAATATTATTTTAAATATTAAAAAATAAAAACTAATATTTTAAATATTATTTTATTAATAAAAATATTAAAAAAGAATATTTAAATAATAAAAAAATAATTGAGAAGGAGAACCGTTGGACTTGTGCTAGAATTAACATTAAGAAATTTTGTTTTATTGATAAAATATTAAAAATTTAAAATTTAAAAATTATTAAACAGTACAATGTATTTAGCCATCAAAATCTTAACCTGTAATTGCCAATACATGGACGCGGTTGAAAGTAACCCAGAGTTTCAGTTAAAAACAAAAAGGTGGAAGGGGGTATGGATTTGAACAGTTTTCACAAATTCAAATTGATGCCCCACAGAGAAGAGACCATATGTTGGTAAGAGTGTTTGGAATGTCTTTTATTAGTAGAGATCCCAACTCCACATAATGTGCCCCGTAGGGGGCCCACATGCACATCTGCTTGCATTGAGAATATCTTTCATGCTTGTGGGTATGTGTAAGCTGTAAAACGGGCCAAGCTGGGCCGGCATGGTATGGCTCACATGTGGCCTGTGGGTTGTTCTGGCCTATGCTTTTCTCCCTTGAGATATTTTGGGGGGTCGGCTTGGTACAGTCCATGGCCCAAGCCCATATGAACCCATGCCGTGCCACAGGCCAGACTGATCCGTGGCCCAAGCCTTAGATCAGGTTAGGCCGTGGATCAGGCCAAAATTATTTATCTAAAAATATTAAAAAAATCTTAAAATCTTTATTTTATATAAATTTTGATATATATAATTATTTATGACAGCACGACTCATGAATCATCATAACGGGCTGGACCGACTTGAAATCGTGTCAGACTGTATTAGGCCACGGGCGGCATAATATACACATCTCAGCGAACATTTGGAATATCTCCCGATGATAGATGTTCCTAATACACAGTTAACTGTGGGGCACAGATGTGAATTCTTAACTTCCATTTTTTGCTTTCGAAATAAAAAAACTGCCATATTAACAAAAGCAAAATCAATCATATCGTGGAATACCCCACCCCACCCGGCCACCCCCTCCCCTCCCAGGATTTCGAATTTTACATTTTAGAAAACAGCGCAGGCTCGTTTTTTATTGCATTTCCTTTAATTAACTTATTCCCGCGGACAAGGTGGGATCCATGAAAAGCAAGAAAAAGTTTGGACATATCTTTCAAGTGTCCTTTTGCATCAGCTAGCTCTTTGTTGTCGAGAGAGAGAGAGAGATTTTCGGAGTTCTCAATTCCACCTCATTTAGGTAAGCGTTTCCTTTTTACCGTGGTAGGTGAGATGGTAAACTGCAAATCCACCTACAAATACAAATATAACACTGTGAAGGCGATAAATTTACTATCCACAACAATCCCACAAAATCCGAATATACTATAAGACATTGAAAACCAACCAAATAGACTTGGAGAAATTAATTGTACAGACATGATTTTCAAAATCAAATTACAGAGGAAAGCTAATAATAAAGCTATAAAATATTATAGAAAACATCTTTTCTACTGTTTATGATCCAACTAGACTGGTATGTGCATCAGCGTGTATAAAATGCCCCCCTCCCCCCTGCTTTCAGTCTAAAACCCAGAAAACCAACAAAGTTTCAGAGAGGCGAATTTGTATAGTGCGCGCCTCTGTGTGTGTGTGTTGTCTGTGTTTGTATGCATGCGTCTGGGCGGGTAAGTGCTCGTCAGTGGTCACGAAGATATACAGAGATAGAAAGAGAGAGACAGTGAGAGGAAGAGGGGAAAGGAGAATAAGAATTCATGGAATCCTCTCTGCAGCAGCCGCTGCCCATGATTCTATTTTTTGTGCTTTCACTATTATTCTTGCTGGGTTTGTTTGTTCGGTTACGGCGTAAGCCGTATCCTCCGGGGCCCAAAGGGCTGCCGGTGGTCGGAAACATGAACATGATGGACCAACTGAGTCACCGGGGGCTTGCCAAGCTAGCGAAGGAATATGGTGGCCTCGTTCATCTGAGACTCGGATTCCTACACATGGTGGTCGTGTCCAACCCAGAGATGGCTCGTCAGGTTCTTCAAGTACAAGACAACATCTTTTCCAACCGTCCGGCCAATATGGCCATAAGGTATCTGACGTACGACCGGGCGGATATGGCTTTCGCTCACTACGGACCCTTCTGGCGTCAGATGCGCAAGATCTGTGTCATGAAGGTGTTCAGCCGAAAGCGGGCGGAGTCGTGGAGCTCCGTACGTGACGAAGTTGACTCCATCGTTCGAGCCGTGGCTGCCAAAGCCGGGTCGCCAGTCAACCTGGGCGGGCTGGTGTTCCAACTCACGATGAACGTAACCTACCGAGCCGCGTTTGGGTCGGACATATGTGAAGGCCAAGAGAAGTTCGTCGCAATATTGCAAGAGTTCTCGAAGCTCTTCGGGGCCTTCAACCTCGTTGACTTCATCCCTTGGCTCAACTGGTTCGACCCTCAGGGATTCAACAAGAGACTCGCCAGGGCTAGACGGTCCCTCGACGTCTTCATCGACAAAATCATCGACGCTCACTTGGCGAAGAGGAAGAACAAGAAGTCCGACAATACAGAAGAAGATAACGATATGGTAGATGATCTACTCGCCTTTTACGATGAAGAAGCCAAGAAAGGCGAATCAGACGACTTACAAGGATCCATCAAAATGACCAGAGACAACATTAAGGCCATCATCATGGTATGTTAATTAAAAGAAAATCGATTGCCGAATAAGTTTTTCCGTTGTCATAGTGAACCTATTATTTTAGGAATAATCTACACTCTTGTTTCTTCTCTGGATCTCCTTGTTTCTGTTCTTCTTCTTCTTCTTAATTATTATTATTATTATTATTATTTTAATACAACAGGATGTGATGTTCGGTGGTACTGAAACCGTTGCGTCTGCAATCGAGTGGGCCATGGCTGAGATGATGAAAAGCACAGAGGATCTGAAGAGGGTACAACAAGAGCTTGCCGACGTCGTGGGTCTGGACCGAATAGTTCAGGAGTCGGATTTCGACAAACTAACGTTCCTTAAGTGTGTAATAAAAGAGACACTCCGGCTTCACCCACCCATCCCACTCCTCCTCCACGAGACGGCGGAGGATGCCGAGGTCGCCGGCTACGCCATCCCGAAGAAATCTCGGGTGGTAATCAATGCGTGGGCGGTCAACCGAGACCCCGGATCCTGGGACCAACCGGAAACATTTAAGCCATCGAGGTTTCTGGAGCAGGGAGCACCAGATTTCAAAGGAAGCAACTTTGAGTTCATACCGTTCGGCTCTGGTCGGCGTTCTTGCCCAGGTATGCAACTGGGACTCTACGCGTTAGAGTTAACCATGGCTCACCTCCTCCATTGCTTTACGTGGGAGTTATCAGATGGGATGAAACCCAGTGAGCTCGACATGAACGATGTCTTCGGACTCACCGCTCCCAGAGCGGAACGACTCGTCGCCGTACCAACTCCTCGCTTGCAGTGTCCCCTGTTCTGAGCGAGTTCTGATTTCAGACACCCAACTCCGATTATTTACGTGATTACGTCTCATTTTCTCCATATATAAAATACCTAAAATATTCTACTTTCCTTGTTTTTTCTTTCCTTTACCTTTTTTTTTTTTTTTTTTTTTTTCTTTTGCGAAGAAAACCAAGAATAAGCCAGCAACAAATTGTATTCTTTGTGCAGTGGCGGGTTGCACAAACAAAACAAGATCACTAAGATGAGACCTTTCGAGACGTAAAAATGGAGAAAAAGTAAAGAAAAAAAAGGAAACCCGAAGAAGGAAAAGGTCGTCATTGTTCTTATTATCTGTATATAGAATATTCTCTGTTGTTCAAGTGTTCAGAGAGTGAGTTTTTATTTTATTTTTCTTTTTGGTGACTTGACAAAGAAAATAAAGAAATTATATATTTATGGTTTTGTTCATTTTTGCTTTCTGGCAATAAGATGGGATGGGCTTCTAAGTTTGTGGGCCGCGGGGGAATTACAGATAAGGTTGGAGTTGCTTGCGGCAGATATAAACTATTATGTAGATTGTGTTTTGTGGTGGGCTTTTTTTTTTATGAAAACGATAGGGAAAGAAAAATCAGTTTCTTAATTGTCAATGAGAATTTTTGAAAAAAGTTGTGATTGAGAAAGTACGAGTTTAGTGGAAGGCAATAACAAAGTGCAGCGCATCCAGAATCGTCTCTCCCCGCGAGATTTTGGGCTTTGACGACATGATTTGGACTCAATTGGGTCAGATGTCAACACCCATTACCATCCAGACTCGTCTCTAAACCTTCGCATGGAGTGGCAAATATGTCCTTTAAAGCATTAAAAATATTGGAGTTCACTAGCGTAAATATTGGCGTTGGAATTTACAGTAAAAATTAAAGACCTCTTAGCTTAGGTTGTATTTAGTTTGAAAGAAAAATATAGGAAAAGGTAGGAAAAAGATAAGGAAAGTTATAGAATTTCGTGCCAAACACAACCTTAGTGGTCGTTTGGGGGTGCCTATTAGATAAATAAATGCTTATAGGATAAGTGTTTATTAGGTGCTCATGAGTCATGAGTTATTATGAGCAGTTGTTGAAATGGTGATAAAAGTGCGTCTTTTAAATGGGGTGGTATAGGTATTTTGAATATTACATGGCAGTTCAAAAATGTTCCAGAAATGAAATAAGTAGTTTTTCAAAAAGTATTTAAAAAAAAAAATAAAATTTTGAGCTTATTCGAAATGGGCTAATTTCCAGAAAAAAAAGCACTTGTTCAGGCTTATTCATATAGCTTATTGGTGTGGCCCTAGCCTAAAATAAGCACTTATTACAGTAAATACTTAAAATTGAGCACTCCCAAATGAGGGCTTAGTAGGGGTGATCATGGTTCAGTTAACCGAACTATGGGGTATTTTTTGGAACCGAACTGGTATTTACCATTTTTTGGAAAATCGGTAACCAGAACCGAACCGAAGCCAGTCGGTTAATCAATTGACTAGTTCGGTAACCGTCAATTCGGTTTGTCGGTTTTTTTGTTTTTTATTTTTTACAATATATATTATAAAGTATATATAAATATATAATAAAAAATTAAAAATATATAAAATATTATATTTTAAATAATAAATAATAAATAATATATTATAAATATAAATTTATATATAATGCATATTTATTAATTTATAATATATAAAATATATAATATACATAAAAATGTCATAAATATATATAAAGTATATAGAAATATATGTATATTGGTTGGTTTGGTTAACCGCTAGTTTTCTATATTGATTAACTAAAACCGAACCGGTACCTTTGATTTTTTAAAAACACTGAATGGTCGGTTCGGTTAACTGATTTTTTGGTTCAGTTTTAATCAGTTTTTTTGATCGATTCGGTTTTTCAGTTTTTTTTTAGCTCACCCCTAGGGCTTAGTGGGTGTAGTGATAATTAATGTTTATGCTCAGTTTGGAAAGATTACAAAAATAAAAGAAAAAACATGTATTTTGTATTTTTAAGACTCAATTTGGAAGGAGTATAAATACAAATATGTAAGGCTTAGTTTGGAAAGAGTACAAATGCAAATATGTATAATGAAAATATACACAAACTAATACACCATACAAGGTTTTGCACTCTACATATTTGCATTTGTACTCCTTCCAAACTGAGCCTTAGGCTGCATTTGGTTGCAATGCAAATAAATTTGTATTGATGCAAAATTATCAAAGTGTAAATGAGTTGAGTGTAAATTCTGACCTATTTTTGTTTAAAATTTTATCTTATTAATTAAGACATGAAGCAGAAAAAGTAAAACCCAAAGCAAAATTAAACAAGAATTTACATTTTTTTCATTTGCACTCCTATGCATTTGTACTAGTACAAATAAAATTGCACTGCAACCAAACACAAACTTATGGTTTTGGTTTATGAAAACAAAAATAGTTTCCCTAGCAATTACAGACTTCTCCTATTGCTAAATCACAATTCAAATACGAAAAAATTAGGAATTTTTTTTTGAAATGAAACCTTTTATTTATTTATTTATTTTGAAAGCTCGTAGGCATATTCATTGCATTGAATCTTTCAAAAGCATAGGTAATAGAAATTGAGGAGCAACCGACCATGTCCATGGTCTAAAAATAGTAACAGCAAAGTTAGTGAATTGGTTAGCAACATCATTCTATGTATTATGAACCAAGGTTTTGAAAACCAAGCCAGAAACAGAACCAGCCAAGGCACCGTTTTTTGGTTTGATGGTTCAACTGTCTAGGTCAAACGTCCAACCTATGACATCATAAATAAATTAAAAATAAAAAAAATAATTATAAATAATAAAAAATACCATAATCAACATAGCATGATACATATACTCCATTGCAAGCCTAAACTTAGAATCTGTAAGTCTCAATGCACTAACAAGAAGTGATATGAAACTTACAATCATTTTGCATTGTTTTTAAAATACAAAGTCTAGCACTATTTTTATTACTTCCTTCCCCTTTGCATCTATTTCATATCTAGAGTCATTAAAACTCTGATTAGTCACCAAACTTTGCAAATCATGCATATGCTTCAAAGTGCTATCCAATGCAATGAAATTGGTTACAAAGTGAGTGGTTCCAAGATGTACTATCTCAGTTCAACCAAGTCTCTTCCTTAGCATTGATAGTACAAAAGTATGATTATAGACAAACTTTTATAATTTTATATGCATTTTGTGTTAGACAGTGTATGCCCTTAGTTCCAATTAGATTGATGTACATAAGCATTTGTTTGTAAATGAATAAAGTACATTATTGTTTCATGTTAATATTGGCATGATTTAGTGTATTAGCTCTTAAACTAGACACTTAGGAGACTTGTGTTGTTTAGAATGTTCTTAACCATTGGATAGACTTGAGAAATTTATCCTAACAAGGATGACACTGGTGTGCTGCCAAGGAGTTGGAGCAACTTGTTTCATTGCTAGAAAGTTACACACAACCCCAAACTTGATTATGGTACTACACTAGGTGTTGGATCATGCTGTCTTTGATATGCTAACCAGTGAGATCCATCAATGGTCAACTATATAGGTATGCTGGGGCAGTCCAAGAATTCACATAAGTGGGTGATCATAGTGATAGGATCGGCCCCTTTGTCAAACAAAGTGAATATCATGCTTTACACTCTCTCTGATGGAAACCTAAATTGCTGGCAGTGGATTTTACTTATAATTGAAATCTGGTTTTGTAAAATGTATTTATATGTTATATACTTCTATTTAATGGAAAAAGGTTTGTAAAATGTTTTAATTCCGGGATCCATCCGAGCAAAGAGTGTGACATTACACCTTATAGTTAGGGGAGAGGTCCTCCCCTGCCAGGCAGTGTTTTGATCATTATGGGTTGAGAAGTTAAGTGTAAGAAACCATTATAAAGCTGATTACCTAATGGGCTTTGTCTTATATGAGTCCATTATTCTTGGGTTTTCATAGGGTGGTTGAATTTAATGATCATTTAAGTGTAAATGTTGGGCTCAAACTCAAATGCCAATTAGATTAGGGGGTTCATTGGCCTAAGTAGTCAATTCGAACTAGCCTCTTTCAAGGGTAGGGCTGAACCGATGTGGACTTGTGTGAGATCATTGTGGGGTCCCATGCCATATAATAAATATCAAGCCCAAAGTGGCCATGCAACACCTATGGATGTGAGCCTTTGAAGAAAATGGGCCAAAGGCCCATTCCAAATTATATTAGTTAAGCTGTCAAGTTGTCATATTATTTGGGTAAAAAATGGGCATGGTTCTAGGTATGGAACACCTATTTTCTTAAGAGAATAATGCCTATCTCTTAAAAGAATCTAGATCCAAATCAAAAATCAGATTTGGATAATCTCCTAATTAGATTAGGAGAGTGCTCCATATAAGGGGGTTAAGAGGAAGAGGGCAAATGTGACTTGTTCTCTTCACTCTCTTTCTCTTTCCTCTTCTCTCTTCTCTCCTAGAAACCCTATCACAACCAAGGCTTTTCAAGAACTTATTTTTATCAGTTTTTCCTCTATGTTTTTGCAAGGAAAACGTTGGGAAAATCAAACTCACACATCCCATTTGATCCAAGCAAGTTGGATAGTAGTTTTGCTGAAAACAGTGTTACTAAACTGACTTCTCCCATACAGTATGCCATTTTTAGTTGGAGGCTGGTTTTGGGACTAATATTGGGTGTGAACTTCTACCTTGGGATCTGTGCTTATGGTTTATGTATCAGGTATAATTTCCTTTTTTATTTGGTTACAAATATAGTCCGATTCAATGCAAGATCTATTCAGAAAAATGTAGTTTTTCAAAATACTAGGAAATTGATTCCTAGAAGGGTTAGAAACTTTTTGAAATTTCACCCAAACAACTAGCATGGTTCAACCATCCATAAGATGAATTCTAACCCTTCCAACACATTGAACCACATTTGCAACATAATCCACTTCCCTGATTTCCTTCAACATCAAGTTCATACAATGTGTTGCACAAGGTGACCATTATATCCATGGAAATTCTACTTCCTACAATCTTCCAACAGTTATATAATTTGCAACATTGATAGTGACTATTTGAACAATATTTTTTAATTTTATCCAATCAATAACTTTTTTAAACAAAAAAAAAAACAAATTCTCTACACTCTTCACAGTTTCAGAAGCATCTACAAACTTCACAAATGTAGTTCCTATAGTATAATACACTAAAAAATTAATCAATGTCCAGTTACGTGTATTTGTCCAACCATCAGCTATTATAGTGCATCCAAATTCAATCCATTTCTTATGGAGTTTATCAATAAACATCTAAACCTCATAAACCAAATCCTTTAACAAATTGGTCCTACAATTATGATATGAAGGAGCTTTGTACCCTGGACTGGTAGTAGAAAATGCATCTAACATGGGCTAAAAATATCTTGAACGCAAAGCATTGAAGGGAATACAAGCGTCACACAACAACTTCATAACAACATGATCCACATGACTAATTGCTCCCTTAGATGCCAATACACTCTTAATACTAGGTTGTGCACCTGGAGTGCTATGTACCAAGTGGATCTACTTCCCTAATCTCAACATCATCATCATTATTTCCACACTATGTTCTAGTGTCATCAACAAAATTCATAGGTTATTTTTCACTTTTTTTTCTTTCATTAATTTCATTCAATATTTACCCTATTTTGTATTTTACATCATAGGGTACTTTATGACAAACTGCAATGTCACCTTTCCTTTCGGTAGGATGTTGTTTCATACTATTAATCCCTTCCCCTTTAAACGTCTTTTGATAATAAAGACATGTCATTGACTTTGTTGCATTGAGAGGGTCAACTTTAAGGGAAACATGATCTCATGTAGGATCAGATCGATTAGTATTTGTAGTTGGGGGTTCCACCCAAGGTTCAATGTATCGAAAATGCTAAGTGTATCGAAAAGGCAATTTTAAGAGACATATCGGGATACACCTTGGATATGCATGCGTATCGGAGAAAAACCATGTATATGTTTGGCATCAATGTTGTAGTTGCAGCACTGTTTACTGAGAAAGCGATGGCTGCTGATGTGTGGCTTGGAGCATCGTTTTCTCAAAAAACGATGCCTTTTCTTTGTTTGGAATCATTGCTGCCATGTAGGATGTTTTCTGGAGCAACAACTTTTTCTGCTTGGTACCAATGCTCCAGGAAACGTTTTTTGCACTTCTACCCATTATCCACTGCCACATCACTACCCTATTGGCAGCAACGAGTTGCAGCTCCAAGAAATGCCAAATTTGGCATTGCTCCAAGCCATGCCTTCCCGATTTTCAAGGCGTGTTGGAGCACTGTTTTCTATGGAAAAATGGTTCTAAATAGATGGTTGTTTTCTACATCACTATTTTTTCCTACATAGCGCTGATGTGGTGCCATTTTCTAGAGCAACAACAACGGTTCCAAACAGACGCTAAGATACACATAGATATGCTTGAAAACACTATAAATACTTTAATAAATCATAAAAATACATCAACAACACTAGGATTTCATTAAAAATCCTATGCTTAACTATAATTTATAAATTATAATTCTTAAGTTTTAATGTTTTGTGGGATGAGAAGAACCCAACTCTCCTATCCAACCATAAAACATGCATTGGCACAACTTCTATGTGAAAATATAATTAATAATTATTTATTATTGATTTCCAAAAATTATAAAAAATAAATAAACATTATATAATATATTCAAAAATAGTTATTAAAGAAGAAATTTTAATTGCTTTGTGGATATGATAGATCATCCATATAATTATAATATATTCAATCATTATGATCAAATGATAAAATTTAATTAATTAATTAATTATTTTTTAACTATAAAAAAATAAAAAATAATTATTAAAGAAGAAATTTCAATTGGTCTATGGATATGATAAATCATCCATAGAATTATAATATATTTAATTGTTGTGATCAAATGATAAAATATATTTGATTATTATTTTTTAACTCTAATAATATAAAAAATCAAAAACATATTAAAGAATAAATTTCAATTGCTCTGTGGATATGATAGATAAATCCATAGATCTAAAACATATTTAGTCTTAATAGGTACAGAAAAAACTTACTTTTTAAAATTTTTTGTTAATTTATATTTCCCCAAATATCTTCATCTTATCTATAGTTCAAGATCAACTTATTCCTAATCAAATTAGGAGTACCCTGATCCAAATCTTTATTTGGATTTGGACTCTTTAAGTGGATAAGAGTTATCCTCTTATCCTTATCTGTTGATCCAAACCCAGATCCCCCTATTTAACGAACCTAATTAACCCATTTCAAAATGGGCTTTAGGCCCATTAAGCTTTCAGGCTCACTTCCCTTTAATGTTGACTAGCTTGGCTCTATTTGTATGGCGTGGGACCCTAACATTGATCTACACATCAACCACATGGGTTCAGCCTAGCCTCTGTTACAAGGCCTAGCCGAATTCACTGCTAAATACAGTGAACCCCTAAGTCCATAACTATGGGCTCTTAATGGACCCAACATTTACACTAAATGGTTCTTGGATGCAGCCACCTTATGAAAACCTAAGAACAGTGGGCAGATGCAAGATTAGCCCATCAGGTATTACCCTCAATGGTCTTACACTTAACCTCTCAGCCCATAATGATCAAACACTGCCCAACAAGAGAGGACCTCTCCCTCGGCTGCAAGGTACAGTGTTGCACTCTCTACTCACATGGATCCTGAGAATTAAAACCTTTTGCAAACAATTTGTGAAACCATAATATATAAGTATATCTCTATATAAATATATTTTGCAAAACCAAATTTCAAACAAATTTGAAATCCACTGCCGTAGTTTAGGTTTCCATCAGAGAGAATGCATTTTCCCGATCATTCACTTTGTTCGACAAAGGGGCTGATCCTGTCACTATGATCACCCACTCAGATGAATTCTCGGACTGTCCTAACATACCCAGGTTTTGACCCCCTCTAAGGATCTCACCGATTGGTACATTAAAGACAACATAATCCGACACCTAGTGCAGTATCATAATCGAGTCTAGGGGTCAGGTGTAACATTCCAGTTTTGCCAATCTATCTCCAAGGTCCGGGGCAATACTGGAATTTTGATCCGGTTCAGGGTTTCGAGAAAACCCACCTACATGTACCTTTGGTTTCACCCTAGTAGCTGTGACAAGCCACCCCGACCGACTTGGCAGTATATCAGTGTCAACCTTGGTAGGATAAATCTCCCCAAATCTATCTAATAGTTGTGAAGATTCTAAACTAACATGAGTCTCATATGTGTCCAGTTTAAGGGTATTACACAGAAACGCACCACAATAACATGAATCAAATATGTACTTTATTCATTTACAATAAATGTCATAATGTATATCATGTTGATTGGAGGTAAGGGCATACAATATCTAACAGCAAGAGGCTACGATTTTAAAGTTCTGGTTGTAATGGGACTTAAGTTGCGATCTTAACAAAGGTATGGTTCTGGGTGAAGCTTTAAGTGCGACTTTAGAATGGGAATGCCTTTGGGTGATTGCATTGGAAAGGTCTATCACACCTAGCCTTATTGAGGTGCAACTTTGAATCGAAATCTAACAACTTTAAACCCTTAAATCTTCACAACGCGCAATAGAAGAAGCATGAAATTGAACATAAATAAGACCTTGTAAAGGTCTTGATAACTCCCCAACGGAGTTGCTAGCTGTGAGCTCCAGGAAGCTCATGGTTAGCTCAAAGAGATTGAGTCGCCACCCATTGTTTAGAAGAAATGAGCCCTCATTTTTAGATTTGAAAAATGGTTTACTTGCCTTGATAGTGACTCTGTTCTCCATGGAAATGGCATACAACCGAGAGATTTTGGGTCCCAAGGATTGGAAGTGGGAAGGTATTAGACACCCCTCTCTCCAAGCTACTATAGAAGCCCATTATGAGAGTTGTTCAGGCTTAGTTTCTTTTAGAGGAAAACAAAAATGGTTGCAGGAATCTCTTCAATCTAGAGGAACATGCTTTCAACTTCTCCTAAAACTAATTTTAAGTGATGTGTGTCATAAACTGTACAAGTCATATCAGAAACATAATGTACAAAATTTAAATCAGATTAACAATGACAAATAGTTCCTAATATTGTTGTGATAAAATCCCCGACAACGGCGCCAAAAACTTGATGCGTATTGCTTACACTAGCAAGTGCACTAACCGATCAAGTAATACAATGATGAGTAAAGTATCATTCCCACGAGGATTTATCCAACAACTACTAGTAATGAATCAGCCATTTCTTATATGATAAACCAAATTATTAAACAAAACAAAATCCTAATTTCTAACTAGCAAGCTATCCTAATCAGTTCGGATCAAACCACCTTCACGCAATGAGAAGCAAAGCTATATGTTAACACTAGCAGATTCGGTCCAGCAATTAAATCATTAGGGTATTCAATTTAATTGGGATTCAGCCATAGTTTGGTGAAACCCTAATGGCATGAGGAGCCTCTCTCGAGCACAGCTCACCCTATCTATGGGTGAAAATTCTTATATCTCTATCAAGAATTTAATCCCCATGGATGCATTAAGAACAACAAATTCGAAGAGCATCAATTCAGATTTGAATGAACACCAACCAAATCATACAAATTATCTCTAAGATGTATTAGATTTGGTTTCTTAATTAGCAGATCTGATTACCTAAATTCTTTCTCAAGCAATTCAAGCAATCCAAGAACTAAGAACAATTTGGCCAAGATTATTCTAGCAATTGAAACCCTAATCAAGAAACACCAAGAATGAATCCAATCAATCAAATAACCCTAGAGAACTAATTATAGATCTAAATCATCACTAAACATGGTTCGAATACTAGCAAGAAAGAAAGATTAATTGACAAAATTTCAGGAAACCCTAACTGAATTCGGTTAGCAATTGCGCAGAACCAAAGAAGAAGACAACCTAGAGTTCTTGCTTCAATCTTCGATCTCTTTGATGTGATTCTCCTCCAATTCACATTCAGCAACCTCCTTCTTCCTCTAGCTCTTCTATTCTCTCTTTTCTCGCGCATTTCTTCTCCAATTCTCCTTTTGGGGGTTCGAACCCTTTTCTCCCCTTTTTCCTCTCCTTTTATACCCTTCTCTTCAGCCCTCTCTCTTCTAAAAGGTAGCCGCCTTTAGGAGCTTCCCCTTGGGCTGCAACTTCGGCTATAATTGGGCCTCCCACTTGGTGGGCCAAAAGGTCTCCCTTGGAGAGTTTCGGCTGGGCTCTCTCCTTGGTGTCCCCCATAGAGTGTAGCATGGGGCTTTTCTTCTTCATGGGCCGAAAGTGCCTCCTTATGATTCTAGGCTGGGTCTTTCTTCTAGATGGGCCAAATTGCCTCCCTATTCGCCCTCTCAACATGGCTTTATGCTATTTTCTCCCTAAGCTGTTCCACACTCTTGATTTCCTGAAATCATTCTCAATTAGGGTAAGAAATCATGAAAATTATCATCAAAACCATGCATACAACAATAGAAATGATGTGTAGCCTACGCACACATCAGTAACTAAGTTATTGTTTTCCAAGTCTAGGGATGTTGTTTGAATGGACGTTGATGTTGATTTCAAGGTTATTATTTGTCTTATAGATTGTATCAAAGGAGGGTATTTCGGGTTTTGGAAAGTCTCAATTTGATTTGGTTGTGTTTCTATTTTTTTGGGTATAAGAGGAAGGTACGAAGAGGTTGGTGAAGGGACCAGGCAAAAATTTGGTGCTAACAATAGTGTATGCCTTTAGCTCCAATCAAATTGATGTACAGATACATTTACTATAAATGAATAAAGTACATCATTGTTTCATATTGATATTAGTATATTTCTGTAAAATTACCCCTTTAACTAGGCACTTATGAGACTCGTGTTAGTTTAGAATGTTCTCAGCCATTGGATAGGCTTGGTGAGTTTATCTTGCCAAGGTTAATAATGATGTGCTACCATAGAATTTGGGGCAGCTTGTTTCAACTGCTAGGGTTAGACCCAAAGCACATGCAGTGTGGGTTTGGATGAAACACTAAACCTGGACTATTTTCCAGTTATGCCTTGGACCTTGGAGATTGATGGGAAAAACTATAAAGTTACACATAACCACTAGACTTGTTTATGGTGCTGCACTAGGTGTTAGATTGGGCTATCTTTGATATGCCAATCAGCGAGATCCATCAAGGATAAAAAACTAGTATGTTGTGGCAGTCTGAGAATTCACTTGAGTGGGTGATCATAGTGATAGGATCGGCCCCTTCGGACAAAGTGAACAATAGGGCTCACACTCTCTCTAATGGAAACCTAAACTACTGGTAGTGCAATATATATATATATATATATATATATATATATATATATATATACACACACACATATATATATATATACATTTTATAAAAAATGTTTGGAAAAGGCTTTACTTCTTAGGATCCATCCAAGTAAAGAGTGTGACATTGTACCTTGCAACCAAGGGAGAGGTCCTTCCCTATTGGGGAATGTTTGATCATTATAAGCCAAAAAGTTAAGTGTAAGAAACCATTACAGGGCTGATAACTTGATGGGCTTTATCTTACTTAAGTTCATTATCCTTGGATCTTTATAGGATGAATGAATTCAATGATCATTTAAGTGTAAATGTTGGGCCCATATTGAGCCCATAGTGATGTACTTAGGGGTTCACTACGTTTAGCAGTGAATTCGGCCATACCTTTACATAGAGGTTGGGCCAAACTTTTGTAGACTTATGTGAGGTCATTGTGGGGTCCCACGCCATACAAATCAGGACTAAGTTGGCCATGCAGCACCCATGGGTCGTGAGCCTTATAGCTGATGGGCCTAATGCCCATAATTAGTATGATTATTTAAGTTGCCACATGACAATTTAAGTTGACATGTGTCATGGGGAAAATATGGATTTGGATCTGCATATGGAGCACCTAATCTTATAAGAAGATAAGATATTTTTCTAATTAGAGTCCACATCTGATTTAGATCTCGATTATCTCCTAATTTGACTAGGAGATAGCTCCATAAGAGATTATAAAAGAGGAGGGGACGGACCAGACCAAGACAACTTCATATTTTTGTGGTTTCTGGCTCTCTCTGCACCCTTTTGTCTCCCAATTTTTTTCCCAGTTCAACATCAGCTATCTAGGACTGATATAGATCAGTTTTTCCACTAATTTCTGCAAGAAAAATTCAGGTGATATTAGGCTCGCCTTCCCTAGTTCAACCCAAGTAGTTGGGTTGCAGTTTTGTTGAAAACTGTGTTGCTGAATCAACTTCACCTATACACTGCGCGATCTTCAGTGGAGACTGGATTTAGGACTGATTTGGGCATGAACATCCACCTTGGGATCTATGTTTGTGGTATCCATATCAGGTACACATCTCACTCTTTGTTTGGTTTCAAATTTGGTCCAATTCAGTGCATGATCGATCCTAAAAAATGTAGTTTTTCAAAACATAAGGAATTCGATTCCCAGAAGGATTAAGAAATTTTTGAAAATTTGCCCAGCCATCTAACATGGTTTGGCCTTCCATATGATGTATCTTAACCCTTCTAGCATACCATGGATTCCATAGGTGTATATATGTATGCATTACAAATATATAAATTGTTGCTACTTGGAATTGGCCAAGGGAAATAATGTAAATTCACCCTCATTAGCCGAGGGCTTGCTAATGTGTCTAAGGATTGATAGAGTCGAGGGCCTATAAGCCCAACCTATGAAGGAGGAAAGCACGTCAGAGGCCCCAGGTATTATCCTATGGGTGGAGATTCCGAAAGTCAAGTTAGCAAGGGTATAGTGAAGAGGGAAGATGAGGCCTGAGTTGGGTAGCTCAAACAAGGTCACCAGGAAGCTAGAGAGCTCAAAGGAGTAAATGCTAAGATAACTTACCTAAGGAGTGATGCTACTTATTTATACTTGAACCTGCCTGGAGTTAGTTACAAGTGGACAACCAAGATGCAATCTGTATGGTGCCTCATGTCATCATCTCGGATCTGCCATGTGCACCCACGCCATTTGGCCTGCCATGTGCACCTACATCATTTGCTCCCCACTCTTGAGGCCATGGTGGAGGTCTATTCCCATGTTCTAACAACCATTTTCAGGCCAACATCAAGTGAGATAAGCTCAACTTGTGTTATTTTCTTGCTAATTTGGCTTATGTCCATATTATGTTTCCCTGATTCGCTGCAATGGATTAATCAAGGTTGAGAGGGAAAGAGCTGACGGAGAACCAACTCCTGTAAGCTCCTGTAATATCTTAATTTCCCCAACCCCATCATGAACATCGTCAAAGCTATCTTCGAATATGCTAAGATTAAACCAATTTCTTTTACTTTTTTTTTTCTATTTTCTTTTGTTTTTGTCTATTAGAATTTTTATTTAATTAGTTTGGTGGATTTTATTTTATTTGTTTTGATGATTAAATTTAGATAAATAAAAATAGTATTGTATTGAAGGTTAATGATCTGGTGAAGGTTGATAATCGATTAAACAGATCTTATTTCGTGTTTATGTTCTTATGTTCATTGGGATATGAATTGAATAAATGCCAAGTAGATGCTTTTGAAGGGATGAGAGATCCATCATATGGATGGACGAGCCTTGCAAGAAGGTTGGGCAAAATTTCAAAAAATTTATCTCTCTCCCATCTGGGAATCGCATTCCCTATTTTAGAAAACTACATTTTCAAGGATCAATCTTGAACCCAAAACTGGACCAGATCTGAAACCAATAGTAAGTGAGGGATATACCTGACACGAAGTAGCAGTAACTCCTAATGAAGGTGTTCACGCCCAAGGAGAAAACCATGACCCGCTTTCATTGAAGATTACACAATGTGTGATGAATTAGGATCAACAGGATGACTCTTTAATAAGAACCAGGATTCTTCAACAAGAATCGAATAGGGGTTGGTGAGCACGACTTCAGATTGTTTCTTCAACCAAGAAACACTATCAAGAACCTTTCTTGATCAGATCCACAAGTAAAGATTGAACTGGGTAGGGATAGCAAGAACATGAGAGAACTCTGCAGATTGCTGTGTGTAAAACTGAGGAATCCGTCCCCTATTTATAGTCTTCTTTGGATCAGCCTCCTAATCTAATTAGGAGAGAGTTTCTTGATTGAAATCTGATATTTGGATTTGGACTCTTAAATGGATAAGATTTATCTTATACTTCAGCTAATCCTAATCAGATTATAAATTAGATCTTGCCACTTTTAATTAACTACATTAACCCCAGTTTGAATTGGGCTTTAGGCCCATTAAGCTTATGTGCTCACTTACTCCTTAATTTGTTGCCCAGTTGGCTCTCTTTGTATGGCGTGGGACCTTACATCAATCTACACATCAGCCACATGGGTTCAGCCCAACCTTTGTTACAAGAACTGGCCGAATTCACTGTAGGAGACAGTGAACCCCTAAGTCCATCACCATGGGCTCTTAATGGGCCCAACATTTATACAAAATGGTTCTTGGATCCAACCACCTTATGAAAACCTAAGAATTGTGGGCAGATGCAAGATTAGCCCATCAGGTATTACCCTTAATGGTCTTACACTTAACCTCTTAGCCCATAATGATCTAACACTGCCTGACAAGAGGAGACCTCTCCCTCGGCTACAAGGTACAGTGCTGCACCCTCTACTTACATGGATCCCGGGAATTAAAACCTTTTTGCAAACATTTTGAAACCATAATATATATATATATATATATATGTATGTATGCATATCTCTATATAAATATATTTTGCAAAAACAAATTTCAACGTTTGAAATCAATTGCCGACAGTTTAGGTTTCTATTAGAGAGAGTGCATTCCCCGATCATTCACTTTGTCCAACAAAGGGGTTGATCCTATCATTATGATCACCCACTCAGATGAATTCTCAGTGTCCCAACATACCCAGGTTTTGACTCTCTCTAAAGATCTCATTGATTGGCATATCATAGATAAGCCAATCCAACACCTAATATAGTACCATAATTGAGTCTAGGGGTCAGGTGTAACATTCCAGTTTTGCCCATCTATCTCCAAGGTCTAGGGAAATACTGGAATTTGGTCAAGTTCAGGGTTTCAAGAAAATCCACACTACATGTACCTTAGGTCTCACCCTGGTAGCTAAGACAAGCCACCCCAACCAACTTGGCAGAACATCAGTGTCAGCATTGGTAGAATAAATCTCCCTATATCTATCCAATGACTGTGAAGATTGTAAACTAACACGAGTCTCATAAGTGTCCAGTTTAAGGGTATTACACAAAAACACACCACAATGGCATGAATCAATTATGTACTTTATTCATTTACAATAAATGTCAAAAGATACATCAATCTGATTGGAGCTAAGGGCATAACTGTCTAACAGCTCCCACTTGCACTTAGGTCCAATCGGGTACAAGCTGGAATCCTAGACTTTCCATGTGTTTCTCAAACACTTTCTATGTCAGTGGCTTAGTCAATGGGTCTACCACATTCTTCGTTGATGCTACCTTTTAACATCAATATCTCGTAGATCCAGTATTGTTACACAACAATAGAATGGGTGATGTGCTAAATTCCAAAATCCAAAATGAACTCCTTCATTCATTACGCAACCTCACTTACGACAATGTGCTCAGCTTGGGTTGTGGAATCTGCTATTTTCACTACACAGAGGACCCCATCGTAAAAATGTAACCAGATATAGACGTTCTATCATTTGGGTCTAACTGGAAGTCGGCATCAATATACCCTTCAAAGGTATTTCAGTATGTTCTTCACAGCTGTCCAATGTTCCTATCTTGGGTTAGACTACTATCTACTTACCACACTCACTGCTTGAGCAATGTCAAGACGAGTGCACAACATGGCATATATGATGCTCCCTACGACTGAGGCATAGGGAATCTCCTTCATGCCCTCAATCTCCTCGGGAGTCTTGGGAGACATACCCTTGGAGAGAGTGACTCCGTGCCTGAAAGGAACATTTCCTTTCTTGGATTTCTCAATACTGTATCTCTTGACCATCTTGTCAATGTAAGTAGACTATGATAATCCAATTATCCTCTTCGATCTATCTCTATAGAGTCGAAGTCCCAAGATATAAGTGGCTTCTCAAAGATTTTTCATGGAGAATTGCTGTGAAAGCCACACTTTCACTGTAGTTAACATTCCTACTATGGCTATCCGATCCGGAGGGGGGAATGGATTTGGGTATGGGGTTTGGATGGAGTCGCCACCTAAATTTTTGGAATTGGTAATTTAGGAAAACCCGAGATTTTTCAAGAAAAACATTTTGTTTTCTTGGTGACTTGTTGCCCAATGGGGATGAGATTCTTAGGGATCGGGGACCAAACTACGGTGTTGGAAAGGTGTTAGGCACCCCACATATGCCTGGTTGAACCGACCTCTACTTCACCAATGTTCCAAGGAAACTTTCATAATTTTGGGCTTGAAATAATTATCAATCACACATTCAATGAAAGAAAATATTTGAATAAAGGTGAAAAACTAAAGAATTAAATAACCATTCAAGAAGGAACTACAAATAGATTAATTAAACATTGTACATGAAATAAACTGGCCCATTGGAAATTAAAGGCTAAAGATAACAAAATTAATATAAACCTAGAATGATGAATGTAGATAAAATGAGATATGAGAATGATTGCATGCTATTTATTGCAAGTACGTCAAAACAGAAAGGAAAAAGAAAAAGAAAAAAAAAAACAAAAGAGATTGCATGGTGAATATCCTATAGTTCAAGACTCTAAACAGAATTCCATAAAAGGCACGAGGATTAATCTAACAATGGAGAATTATTAGAAGCTTTGTGGAGGCAACTAATCAAGGGAGAACTGCTGTTTGCTCCAAAAGATAATGGCCTGAATGCACATGATAAATTGATGAACTAGGCCAGCCATGAAAATATTGACCTACCATGATGACACAACTTCTTATTGGTAGTTCGTAATAAAATGCATACTACTAAATGAAAGTGTAAAGCTAAATTAAATGGCCATTTACGGCAACTAAGTAAAATGAGACCTATGACATATTATTACTTATCATTCAAAATAAAAGACGGTGAGAGAGAATGATGCTAAGACAAGGAAAACTAAAGAAAAATAAAATCTACTAGAGCTAGCAGAGATTCAAATGGCTATGAAATTAAAGGAAAAAAAAAAGAATGACTAATTAATGGACTGTTTATGAAATTAAGCGTTGTAAGGTATTAACTAATTTAATGCAGAATGCAAAATGCAATTAAGCACAAAGTTACTACAAAATATGAAGTGATCAAATCCGACAATTTTAACTATTCTAGTCTATCAATTGTGAGGCTGAAATTAGAAAATCTAAATGTAAGAAGTGATGCCAATTAAGTAAGTGAGAGGATTATCAGAAATGAGAAATGAGATGATGCTAATAAGTAAGTTAAAGATGTTGAGTAGAACTAAAAAATAACAACTACTACAGATAAAAGAAATTCTGTCAATGTCTTTGATTGACGGGAATGTCAATCCTACTTAGCTACTTGGGCAGAAACAAAAATTAACTAAGACAAATGAAAATTGCAAGCCTACAATAGAAGAAGAAAAAAAAGGAACGCCAAACCTTACGGATCATAAAGTGGGAATCACGTCTCGCCAGTTTTCTATCAACAACATGGTCTTCATAGTTGCCCTTGCTATGCTTCTTCATGAGGCCTTTGAAAACTTTGGGAAATTCTTTTAGTTGAAGATTATTTCCCGGTCATTTGGGAGGTCAAAAACGTTGGATATGTAGCCCAATATGGGTAGAAACACTGCTGGGCTGAGTATCATTTCTGTTGCACAATTATTTTTTCAAGAATGCTTTCAGCTTCGTCTCTTCGATGTATACACGACTTGGGGAGCTCTTAGACTGAAACACTGATATGGGGAGACTCTAAGGACCTGAGAGATGGTGGAGGAGTGTAGAACATGGGCTAGGGAATCTTGGGGCTGCTTGGGACGTGAAGGGGGTATTCTCTACACTAGTGAGTGTAGGATCTCTAGGCTTTCTAGTGTCTTGGATGTGAAAAAGGGGTGGTATTTATAGATTTTTTGAGAGGGGAATGGAGGGCTGAGATAGAAGATAAGGGAGATCAATGGCTGATGTTTGAATGGTTTTTGGAAAGAGATTGATTGAGAGAATGGGCTGTCAAGATATATTTTTGAAAGATTCTCTCAATCAATCAAAACAAAGAGTGAAAGATTTCACCAATTTACCTAAATTGGACATTCCAAGTTTAGGTGATTGGCTTGATTGATTGGAAGCTATAGCTGGTAAAATATTAGATTTTTAAGATGTTTCTAGAGGCTGAGGGGAAGTTTGGGTCGTGGAATGCCCTAGGTTCGAAGTTATTGTGAAGAGGATTCTAAATGGAGGGTCCGGATCGAGTCTAGCTTCAGGTCTCAAGATGAAGGGGCTAACGGTGTCGGAATTGGATGATCTTGGTACCGTTGGACTCGGAATTTCGAGTTTTGTCCATCTATAAGGTTGGATTTCATATTTTGTTGGGGGTTAGGATTTAGGATCAGAGATGATCCCGATCGGACGATCGGAATCGGTTCTTGCTTCGGGTCTAAAGATGAAGGGGTTAATAGTATTGGATTTGGGTGATATTGGTGTCGTTGGGTTTGGTGTTTTGGGCTCTACGTACCTACAATTTTGGATCCTTGAGGCACCAACTTTTGTAAAATTCTAAAATTACCCCCAGGTCGACTGCGAGGTTAGCTGAAGCATGCTAGAAGCTCAAAGTGCTGTAGAAAGACTAGGGAGCGCAAAAATGGGGTGCCTACACCTACATCATTCCCAATGAGTAGAATGTCATTTGCATACCAAGTGTTCTTGACCTGCAGGGTTGATGCATATAGATATCTTAAGTAAGATCTCCATTCAGGAGCACGCTTTTGACATCCATTTGCCAAATCTCGTAGTTATGGTATGCTACAATAGCTAGCAAGATCCTAATAGACTTCAGCATAACCACCGGTGAAAAGGTCTCTTCATAGTCGATTCCCTCTATCTGAGTGTACCCTTTCACCACAAGACGAGCTTTATAGGTCTCAACGTTACCATCTAGGCTTTTTTTCCTCTTGTAAATCCATTTGCAACCAATTGCTTTCACCCCAAAGGGTGGGTCTACAAGAGTCTAGACCTTGTTGGTCTCCATCGAGTCCATCTCGGCTTTCATGGCATCTACCCACTTCAGGGAATCTATGTCCAACATAGCTTCCTCATAAGTCGTGGGATCTTCCTTACTTGTCATGGTTTCCACCAAGTAACTTTCTTGGTCATAGCTGTAACGAACTGAAGGCCTGGATACCCGAGTAGACCTTCTAGGTTGAGTATCTGGAGCTTGTGGGACATTTCCCAGTACTCATTGGCTCTCCTCACCAAGAACAACTTCTTGCTGAAGATTCTCCAAGATGTAATCTTCTTCTAAGAAACAGGCATTTCTGATTGAAGGGTCTTAAATTCTCTCCCTAAATGTTTCTCGACTTCTTGTCTAAACTCTTTGAACTTTTCAAAAGATTCAGACTTATGTCTCATTAGGTACAGGTAAGCATACCGAGAATAGTCATCGATAAAGGCTATGAAATAAACATGCTGATTATGTGTCCTAACATTCAGGGGACCACATACATCAGTATGTATCAGGTCAAGTGTGCATGTAGATCTTTCAAGCTTTCTCATAATTGGCCGCTTCGTCTTCTTACCCTGAAGGCAAGGCTCACAGGTTGGAAGATCTTCTACAGTTAGAAAATCCAAAGGACCATCCTTTACCAACCTTGTGATAAACTCTATGTTAATGTGGCGAAGTCGGTAATGTTACAGGCACATGGGATTAACTGTGTCACGAGTCCTCTTCTTGGAGATTATTTCTGACGTAGTTTTGGTAATGTTGGTTTCTAGAGAAGGATGGAGAACATAGAGACCATTCTCAAGCTCTCTGTATGTGAGGAATTTGTTATTCCGTTTAATAGTAATCACATTACTAAATGAGATAGAATAACCATCCAAACACAATTTTGAGACAGAAATCAAATTTCTTCTTAAATTAGGTATGAAAAAAACAATCTTTAAGTACAATTGTTCCTTCTCTAAAAACTAGTTCTACAGTTCCTATGGCTATAGCTGCAACTGTTGTAGAAGTCACCAAGTAGAGTGTTACTTCCCAATCACTCAGTCTTCTGCTTATCATGAACCCTTGCAGTGAGCTACATGCATGAATCGAAGCCCCATAATTAATACATCGGGAAGCAGAAGTGACCAACAAATTGGTCTCTTTGATAAAAGATTTGAAATTACCTTGCTTCTTAGTCTCTAGATATTGAGGACAATTCCTCTTCCAGTGGTCGGTCTGTCTACAAAAGTGACATGTATCTGATGCCTTGTCCTTCTTTTGCTTTTTCGATTTGTTAGTCTTCTTCTGAGGATTTTTCTTTGCCCTCCTCTTCTTCTTACACGAATTGTCACGTTCAACAAGCATGGCTATTGGTTTATCCTTCTTAATTAGTTCTTCAGCCTTCTGCAACATATTGTTGAGTTCTTAAAGGCTAACATATAGCTTATTCATGTTATAATTCATGATAAACTGATTGAAGGAGGGAGGCAAGGAAATTAGGATGGCATCAACCTTGGTTACATGATCTAGCCCTGACCTGAGTGTCTCTAGTTCATTGATGTAACCCATCATCTTAAGACAATGGTCATGAACCATCTGACTCTCGTTCATTTTAGCGGTCATGAACAGGTTCAAGACCTTCTAATGAGTAAAATGGTTCTACTCCTCATACATTGTCCTCAGACTATCCAAAATATCCTTGAACACTTTGATCTGATCGAATTGTCTCTGTATTGAATTGTCGAGGGAGGCTATGATGTAGGACTGGGCAAGAGAGTTCTTATCTTCTCATTCTTGATACTCTTTCCTATGTGCCTTAGAAGCCCTGTCACTCGGACGATCTAGAGCAGGGTTCTTAGCAACCTTGTCCAATTTCTCGAACGTTAATACCAGCACAAGGTTACAATACCAGTCAGCATAATTTGGGCCCTTAAGTTTGTTATCATCCAACAACTTGGCGAATTGTCCGTTTGCCATTTCTAATAAAAAGCAAGGTAGATTATTAGTCCACAACATAAATCGATTCATGTTTAATACATTTTAATCTATATTTCATTTCCATTTGTTCATCTCTGAGATTTCCCTCCTATCTTAGTGACGGAGACTGCGAAATTATGTCTCTGGAAATGTGGTAAACCACATACAGTGCATGAAGCTAACTATTTCAGCTACATAACCCCACCACCTTCTGTAAAGGATCATATCCACTCATCTAATGAGCTTTCCCTTTGGCATCTGTTAGACAAAGTTCATTGCCATTTTAGGTTAAACCTTTCTATCCAGTAAGTGCTTACCCATCATATTCATGAACACCAAGGAACCATGAGAGAGTCTCCCATTTTAGGATAGGCCCCTCCCACATCGGTCTATGATGCCCCTATCATCTTATGAAACAATCTAACAGATCTAACAACAAATGGATAACCCAATTTTATGGTGCATCTCCTTATTATTGAAAGACCCATCTTCATGCTAATGATGGAAGGCCTTTAGAGAGTTCATCATATGAATCTCCCTACCACATGCACTTATATTTTCAGGAGGGAAGGAATGAATAATTACGCCCTAATTTTATTTAGGTAAAACCAAAGTGGCTCCCACTAACATTCATAAAGCCAAATTTAGATGGGCCCTAAACGGCTAGGGTTCTGCACGGTTCCTCTTGAGGAGGGAGCTGATGTGGGGCCCATCATGCAGGGAGATCATCCAATGATCTTATGAACACCATGGCAATGATGTGTATTCAGCCATGGTGTGCGAAAGAGCCACTACCGAATTAGCATGGGCCAAGTGCGTATGGCCCATGTACGTAGCATATCACACATCCATACATCACATGCATGAAATCCCTAATTGATCTAATCAATTAAATAACTGTAAAATCCACAATTAAAGCCCATTTAATACCCATAATATTACCAATTAATATTATCTAGGTATATGGTCTGAACTACAAAGAGCAGTTTAGCCCATATAGCATTTACGCTAAATTGGGCGAAGGGAGTTTTAACAAATTAAAACTGGGTTTTACAGATGTAGGCCAAATTGCATCTTGCAATTAACCATCAACCCCTCGGCCCATGAAGAAAATTTTAGGGCTGAGAACAGCCCCCATCGAACCACTGATTTGGTCCAACCAGTATGGTCCAATCTGGTTCGAAAGGGTCTAGGGTTTGATGTTTAATTTAAGATCCAATTTAAGAAGATGATCTGAAAATTAAATATAGCTGATAAATGACAATCAAAATCAGAAAACAAACAAATCAGTGGGCTGTTCATGTGGATCCAAACCTGCAAGAAAAAAAAATTAATCGCTGCTTGCAGTTTTAATTTCTGCAATTCGCAGATCGCATATTTCTTATCTGCACAAATCCTCTCCTCCACGCAAACTAGCTTCGTCTTCAATGAAATAAAATAGAAAACCTAATTTTTCTATTAATATTACATCAGAAACAAATTCATATACATTCTGTCTAAAAATAAAAAAAATAATAATAATAGACCAAGAATGAATAGAAAACGCAGATGCGCAGATTTCTTACGCTGCCGAAAGATTTCGATCTCCTATATACGAATAACCCAAAATTCAAGAAACATAAATAGAAAAATTCTAAATATATAACAGAATATTAAAGATTTAATTTTCAGGTCAATCACCCAAAACTGGGAATTGATTTCCCAGAAAAAACACTAACTATGCAAATCGGGTAGAACCGATTTTGCCTATTTGTGCAGGTTTAGATTAGACCTGATTTTGGTTTAAGAATGTGAACTTGGCTCTGATACCACTAAAGGGATGAGAGATCCATCATATGGATGGCCGAACCCTACAAGAAGGTTGGGCAAAATTTCAAAAAATTTCTCTCTCTCCCATCTGGGAATCGCATTCCCTATTTTAGAAAATTGCATTTTCAATGATCAATCTTGAATCCAAAACTGGAGCAGATCTGAAACCAATAGCAAGTGAGATATATACTTGATACGAAGTAGCAACAACTCCCAACGAAGGTGTTCACGCCCAAGCAGGATCAACTGGATGGCTCTTCAACAAGAACCAAGATTCTTCAGCAAGAATCGAAGAGGGGCTGGTGAGCACGACTTTAGATTGTTTATTCAGCCAAGAAACAATATCAAGAACCTTTCTTGACCATATCAACAAGTGGAGATCGAACTAGGTAGGGATGTCAAGAATAGGAGAGAACTCTGCAGATTGTTGTGTGTAAAACAGAGGAATTCGCCCCTATTTATAGTCTTATTTGGATCAACCTCCTAATCTAATTAGGAGAGAGTTTCTTGATCCAAATTATAAATTGGATAAGACTTATCTTATCCTTTAGCTAATCCTAACCAGATTATAAATTAGATCTTGCCCCTTTTAATTAACTAAATTAAGCCCAGTTCAAATTGGGCTTTAGGCCCATTAAACTTATGTGTTCACTTACTCCTTAACCTACTGCCCAGTTGGCTCTCTTTGTTTGGCGTTGGACCCTTACATCGATATACACATCAGCCACATGGGTTCAGCCCAGCCTTTGTTACAAGGCCTGGCCGAATTCATTGTAGGAGACAGTGAACCCCTGAGTCCATCACTATGGGCTCTTAATGGGCTCAACATTTACAATAAATGGTTCTTGGATCTAGCCACCTTATGAAAACCCAAGAGTTGCGGGCAGATGCAAGATTAGCCAATTAGTTATTACCCTCAATGGTCTTACCCTTAACCTCTCAGCCCATAATGATCAAACACTGCTCAACAAGAGAGGACCTCTCACTCAGCTGCAAGGTACAGTGTTGCACTCTCTACTTACACAGATCCCGTGAATTAAAACCTTTTTGCAAATATTTTGAAACCATAATATATGTATATATATATATATATATATATATATGTAAATAAGAGGAGATGGGAGGATGACTAAACTGTCCCATTAACTGAAAAGTGCAGTTCAATCATCACCAGCAAGATGCCTGCCAAATTGAAAGACCCAGGGAGTTTTACAATTCCATGTGTTGTTGGTAGCGTTGAGTTTCCTAAGTGTTTATGTGATTTAGGTGCTAGCATTAATTTGATGCCTTTGTCTATTTTCAGGAAACTTGGTCTTGGAGAAGTGAAACCTACCTTGATGACTTTGTAGCTGGCGGATCATTCCATCAAGAAACCTCATGGCGTGGTTGAGAATGTACTTGTAAAAGTGGACAAGATTATATTTCCTATGGACTTTGTTGTGCTCGATTTTGAGGAGGATCATTATTGCACCTTGATCCTTAGCAGACCATTTCTAAACACAGGGAAAGCTTTGGTTGATGTGTATGAAGGAAAGTTGACCCTTCGAATTGGTGATGACAAAGTGGAGTTTAACATGTCCAAGGCTATAAAGAATCCTAGGGCAATCATAGAAGATGTCAACGACCAGCACCTCAAACCATATGTAGCGGATGGAGCATTGCCTACCCCACCAACTGTATACCTAGATGTTCAGTGATCCCACTACAACGTTGAGTTTCAGACGGAAAACAAGTGCTTATTGGGAAGTCACCCAATGCTGATGAGTAGTTTTCTTTATTTATTTGTGCTTCTACTTTTCTTTTTCGTATCATTCGAGTTTCTTTTCTAGGATGTTAATTTTGTAGATTGCTGATCTCTTTTAGTGTTTATCATTATCTCCTCCTAGTTTCTTTTGATCTTAGCAGCTAGAAAGGCCAAACGGAAGAGCCAATTCAGAATTCAGCATGCTCTTCAGGGAAGTTCTCTAAACCCCTTTTATTGCTTAAAATCCCACTACCCTCATTTCTGAATTCATCTTCAAATTATATGAACATTGAGGGCAATGTTCAACTTAAATGTGGGGGAGTTAGGCTGTAGTTCGGCACCTCAATCACCCCAATATTACATGCATTGATAGGCCGAATAAACTAGAATTCCCCTGATATTTATTGCTGTCTATAAGGTGAACTCTAAGAGGGAATACGATGAGTTAAAGGAAACCACTGTAAGTGCTATAATTCATTCATGTGAATTATCCAATTGTATCGCAATACATGAGGTTAAGGAAGCCGAATAAGACTTTCATCATGACCAGCGCTAATTCTACTCATGTGTATAGGGCTCTTGATCGAAATCTTAATGAACACTCGAGCCATTAGTGCACTTCATGAACTGTTCATGCATGAATTTTAAAAATTGCAAAAAAGAAAAAGAGAAGAAGAAAAATGGACAAAGTTCAAATGACTCCACTATCATGAGCTGAATAGTAAAACTAGCGGTTTATGATATGAGTTCAGTCCCAACTCCGCTATTCCAAGCTGAATAGTAAAACTAGCAACTTGGAATATGAGTATTGTTATCTGCCTCTAACCTGTGACCCGTGTGAGATGGAGCATAAAATGCACTCACAAAAAAAAAAAAAGAATAGAAAAGAATTCGGTGATGGCTGAGGTTCAAAGGGACAAAAATATGGTTGAACATTCAATTTAGTGCATTGACAAGATTTAAGACTAAGTTCGAGATGATGGTTAATTATGGCGGTCAAGGAGCTGCTATACATATTGAACGAAATTGAGTGCTGGAGTATGAAGAATCTCGTGTTCCCCCCTTCCTTGGCTCTTATGTATGTGGTAAAAGTGGCCAATCATGGGGATGAATCAGAGTGTTTATGCAGGATTTCTGATCACTTAACGCATTCTCATCCTAAAAATCATTCGATAAGTGGAAATAATTTGGGGGAAGATAAGTTTATGGGTAATATCTTTGCCTGAGGACGAGCAAAAGCTAAGTGTGGGGGATTTGATGAGAATGAAAATTATCATATTTTTATCCCTTAATATTTAGTCTTTTATACTTATTTAGTGCCTAAATGGACTCATTATTCTTATATTTTGATTTAGGACACGAAAGGAAACGTAAAGTGAAAAACAAGACTAATCGGATAATTCTTGACAGTTTCGGCACTGCATGGTAATTTGAGTATAACTCTCTCATCTGGACTCTGATTGAGATGATTCAAGATGTGTTGGAAAGATAAGGGAAATTTCTACAACTTTCATGTTTTGAGTTTTGATCGATACGGACTGCATCGAGGTCAAAATCGGGCCCGAATTATCTGCAACTGCATTGTTGACGTGATGGAGCCATTCCTTAACCTGCAAGTTTTCATCCGGGAATTCACCATTCTCCCACTTACATGAGAACTTTGTTTTATCTGATTTTTGAACTCTTTCTTGATGAGTCAGACTTGGAGACTGTTATCTAGAAAAAATTTAGGAGATTCTGTAGGCTTCTCTTGGAGGCTGAAGAGGAAAGGTATAAAAAGAAAAGAAAAAGAAAGGATTAGTGTTCGAACCCCAAAAAGAAAATTGAAGAACTGCTGGAGAGAAGAGAAGGCTGCTGAATGCAAATTGGAGAAGGATCACAGCAAGGAAATCGAAGATTGATGCAAAGATTCATAAGTTGTCTTCCTCTTTGGTTCTGCAGTTTGGTAACCTAGATTCGATTAGGGTTACTTGAGGTTTCTCTATTGAATCTTTCTTCTTTCTTTCTTTATGTGAACCATGATGAGTTTTAATTCTGATTTGTAATTAATTTTTAGCAGATCCAGTTGAGAGTGATTTAGTCTTGGGATTCTTGATTAGGGTTTTGATTTATAGAATAATCTTGGTCGAATTGTTCTTGCATCTTGGATTACTTGAATTACTTGAGAAAGAGTTTAGGTAATCAAATCATCTAATCAAGAAAACAGACTGAATGCATCTTAGAGATAAGTTGCATGGTTCAGTTGGCAATCATTCATACTTGAATTGATTACCTATGAATTTTGTGTTCTTAATGCATCTATGATGATTAAATTTCTGATAGAGATATAGGAATTGTCGTTCATAGATAGGGTGGGCTGCGCTCGAGAGAGGCTGCTCATAAATTAGGGTTTCGCCAACTCAAGACTAAATTCATTTCGGTTGGATAGCTTAAAGATTTGATTGCTGAATCGGTTCTGTCAATTCTTGTATGCAGTGACTCTTCTTATCATTAAAAGTGGTTTGATTTGAAAGTAATTAGGGTAGTTTGCTTGTTCTTAATTATATCATGAGGGATAGGTTTCTATTGTTAGGGATTAATACTTGATCATGCATTGATTTTCAGTCATTAATAAAATCGATGAGGTTCTTGCCATATTGTGTTATTTGTGCTGATTACTTATCATTGATTGATCACCAATGATTTAGTCTTTAATCAAGATTATCCATCGAGAGATGATAATTGAGGTGGAACTAATAACACTTATTCGGCCAATAATTAGGTAAAGATATCAATTGTTGGTAGGATTTCCGTATAGGTGTATTGATAGCTTGTGTTTATGCAAAGAGGATTTCAATTAAAAGAATGAGAATTCATTGATTGTAATTCCACTTAATTGAACATAGGTTTAGCTACTCGACTCTTGAGAAAGATCAACTAGTGCTTTTAGGAAATACCTTGGAATATAACAACCCTCGTGAGATTTTATTGATGTTGAACCTTGATGATTGTGATAGGATTAATCCCTAGCAACTTTGTTATTGATTTTGTTCAAGTTTCTTGTTTTTGTCAGTTAAATTTCCTTAATTAGTAGTGTGCAAACCCAATTGATTATTGCTTTAAACAAGTTGAGAAGAAATTAATAGGTGGCTAAATAATTCATTCCTCATGGAAACGATTCTGTATTCCTTACTATATTACTTGCATGACTCTTTACTCTTGCGGATAGCGGTCAATCGACCAAGGTGGTGTCACATCCAGGATAGCCTGAATCTTCTCTAGGTTGGCCTCAATACCCCGCTGTGTGACAATAAAACCTAGGAATTTACCTAAGATGACGCCGAAGGCACGTTTGTTGGGATTAAGCTTCATGTTGTATTTCTGTAAAGTGGAAAAGGTCTTAGCTAGGTCCGAGGTGTGCTGGTCGGCCTTCACGCTCTTCACAACCATGTCATCTACATAGGCTTCGACATTTTTCCCCATCTAATGCTTGAAAACCTTGTTTACAAGTCATTGTTAAGTGGCTCCGACATTCTTAAGGCCAAAGGGCATGACTTTGTAGTAGTAGGTGCCATGCTCAGTAATGAATGATGTCTTCTCCTTGTCCTCGGGGTGCATCTTTATCTGGTTGTATCTGGAGAAGGCGTCCATGAAGCTGAGTAGCTCGTACCCTTTAGTGGCATCGACAAGGTGATTGATCATCGACAAAAGAAAGCTATCCTTGGGGCAGGCTCGGTTGAGGTCTATGAAGTCAATACAGATCCACCATTTACCATTAGCCTTCTTCACCATAACCACATTAAACAACCAAGTAGGTAGTGTACCTCTCGGATGAACTCAGCGTCAAGTAGATTGTCAACTTCCTCTCCGATGGCCTTCCAACATTCCGGTGCAAAGTTCCTCTTTTTTTGCCGAACTGGCCTAGAGAGCATGAAGAATTGGCCTCCCGATGATTGCATTGTATGGGGAACTGATCTTCATGACCAGGAACTTGGTCATCCTCGTCACCTACCATGGTTCTATCCCTACGGTGAGGGGAAGGGTGATCTTTCCCTCTGGTCTGATACCATTCCCAAAGAAGCCGGCTAGTAGTGCATCAACTGGCTGAAGACGCTCTAGCGCTAGCTTCATCTTCTCAAAGGCATTGTAGAAGAGGATGTTTGCAGATGAACTGCAGTCGACCTGTATCCTTTTCACTAAGTAATTGGTGATGGTCATTGACACCACCAATGCATCATCATTGGGGACTGACACCCCCTTCAGGACCTCGTCCGAGAAGGAGAGGGCTTCATTTTACTTCAACTTCTTGGGGACCAGCCCCTAGATGTTAAGTTGCCTGGCATAGGCCTTGTAGGCCAAGGCCGAGCCTCCGGCGATGGCGTCGATGCATCCGACCAATTGTTGCGGTTGCGGCTGCTATGAAGATGAGATGTCTGCATCACCCCAACATACTCCTTCAGATGATCATGGCGGATGAGGGACTCGATCTCATTTTTGGGGTCATAACAGTCCACGGTTTCATGGTCGGTGCTGCGGTGGTACTTGCAATATTTCTTAGTGTTACCCCTCTTGGGGTTCCTCTTCATCTTCTTTGACGACTTCACGTACTCCTCTTTCTCTACTTGCATAAGGATCTGTGTTCGGGTGGAGTTGAGTGGCATATATTGGCTGTAGGTCAAGGCCGACAAGTTCTTCCTGTTATATTTACTGTTGTTGTTCTTGCTGCAGCCATCTCCATTCCTTCTCTTCTTCTCTGACCCCCTGCGGTTGTTGTCAAACTCTCCATCTTGGCCCTCACTAGTCGAGGCCTCCTTGGCAGCAATGTACTTCTAGGCTTTCTTCAAAAATTTCACCTTTCTTTTGGGTATTGTCTTGGTGATGGAGCATTTGCGGGCCGACCTCGGCAAGAGGTCGTTGATCGCTGTATGCATGGAGACCATGGGGTCGAGGTCTCGAACCTCGAGTTCTTCTTTCTTGAAGCGTTCGATGTATGACCGCAGACTCTCGCCTCGCTTCTGCTAAACGAACATTAGTGAGACGACACTCTTCTAGCACCGTTAGCTTCTGATGAAATGGGTAAGGAAAAGGCTAGAAAACTTCTCCCATGAGCTGATGGAGCAAGGTGGGAGCCCAGATAACCATTGGCAGGCTGCCCCCTTGAAAGTCTCCTAGAAAGCTCGACATGTCAAGGCATCAGAGTATCCATAAAAGAGCATGAGCATTCAGAAGCTTTCTAGGTGGTCATCTGGATCAATATTTCCGTCGTACATCTCCAATGTAAGGGCTTCGAAGTGGGGTCGGAGGGGCTCTGAGATTATTGAAGGGATGAGAGATCCATCATATGGATGGTCGAACCCTTCAGGTAGGTTAGGCAAAATTTCAAAAATTTCTCTCTCCCATGTGAGAATTACATTCCCTATTTTAGAAAACCGCATTTTTAAGGATCAATTTTGAACCCTAAACCAGACCAGATCTGAAACCAAAAGGTAGGAGAGGGATATACCTGATATAGAGTAGTAGTAACTCCCAATGAAGGTGTTCACACCCAAGGAGATCACCAAAGACTGCTCCCACTAAAGATGACACAGCGTAGGGTGGAGTAGAATCAGCAGGGTGGTTCTTCACCAAGAACCTGATTCTTCACCAAGAATCTGATGGAGGGCGAGTGAGCATGACTTCAAATTAGTTTTTCTTCCAAAAACTGATATCAAGAACCTTTCTTGATCGCTCCTACAGGTGGAGATCGAACTGGCAATGGCGGCAACAATAGGAGAAGGCAAGAGTAGAAGATGGCGTCGTCCAACTGCAATTGTCTTCTCTCTTGAATCAGTAATCTTGAAGGATGAATTGGGGTTCGCCCTCCTCCTCTATTTATAGCCTTAAAGAGAGGTTCTCCTAATCCCATTAGGAGTTTCCTAATCCAAATCTTGTATTTGGATCTGGGCTCTCTTTGAGAGATAAGGATAATCCCTTATCTTATCTGCAGATAAAAATCAGCCCTCCTAATCTGATTAGGAGTTTCTTGATCCAAATCTCTATTTGGATCTGGACTCTTTGAGTGGATAGGGACAATCCCTTACCCTATCTGCTAATCTAAATCCCAGAACCACCCCTCTTTAATTAATCATATTAAACCAGTTCGAATTGGGCTTTAGGCCCATTAAGTCCTGTGCTCACTTATCCTCCAAACTGCTTCCCAGTTGGGTATCCTTGTATGGCGTGGGACCCAAATATTGATCTACACATCAGCCACATGGGCTCAGCCCAGTCTCTGTTACAATGCCTAGCTGCATTGCCTAGCTGCATTCACTGTAAGAGATAGTGAACCCCTGAGTCCATCACCATGGACTCTTAATGGGCCCAACATTTACACTAAATGGTCCTTGGGTCAAGCCACCTTATAAAAACCCAAGGATTGTGGGCAGCTGCAAGATTAGCCCATCAGGTATTACCCTCAATGGTCTTTCACTTAACCTCTCATCCCATAATGATCAAACACTGCCCGACAAGAGAGGACCTCTCCCTCGGCTGCAAGGTACAGTGCAACACTCTCTACTCACATGGATCTCGGGAATTAAAACCTTTTGCAAACATTTTGAAACCATAATATATATATGTATATCTCTATATAAATATATTTTGCAAAACAAACTTCAACGGTTGAAATCGGCTACTGGCAGCTTTGGTTTCCATCACAGAAAGTGCATCCCCGATCATTCACTTTGTCCGACAAAGGGGCTGATCCTGTCACTATGATCACCCACTCAAATGAATTCTCGGACTGTCCCAACATACCTAGGTTTTGACCCCCTCTGAGGATCTCACTGATTGGCATATCAAATATAGCCCAATCCGACACCTAGTGTAGTATCATAATCGAGTCTAGGGTTCAGGTGTAATATTCCAGTTTTGCCCATCTATCTCCAAGGTTCATGGCAATACTGGAATTCTGGTCCAGTTTAGGGTTTCAAGAAAATCCACACTACATGTACCTCAGGTCTCACCCTGGCAGCTGAAACAAGCTACCCCAACCAACTTGGCGGCACATCAGTGTCAGCCTTGGCAGAATAAATCTCCCTAGATCTATCCAACAGCTGTGAAGATTCTAAACTAACACGAGTCTCATATGTGTCCAGTTTAAGGGTATTACACTGAAACACACCATAATAATATGAATCAAATATGTACTTTATTCATTTATGTTAAATGTCATAAGGTACATCATTTTGATTTGAGCAAAGGGCATACATTGTCTAACAACTCCCACTTGCACTTTGGTCTAATTTGGTATAAGCCGGAGCCTCAGACTTTCCACGTGTTTCTCAAACACTTTTTGTGTTAATGGCTTAGTCAATGGGCCTGCTATATTTTTCGCTGATGCTACCTTCTGAATTAGGACGTCCCCTCTTCCAACTATCTCCCGCAGTACGTGGTACTTCCTCTCGATGTGCTTTGACTTCGAGTGGGCACGTGGCTCCTTAGCCTGAGCGATAGCTCCAGTGTTGTCACACAACAATGGAATGGGTGATGTGCTGGATGGAACTACTCCCAATTCATGAATGAACTTCTTCATCCACACGGCTTCCTTGGCAGCTTCACTTGCGGCAATGTCTTCGGCTTCGGTTGTGGAATCCGCCGTGGACCCCTGTTTGGTGTCTTCCAGCAAACTGCACATGATCCTATCATGAAAACATACACAGATGTAGACTTTCTATCATTTGGATCTGACTAGAAGTCGGCATCAGTATACCCCTGGATCTTTAGTGAACTTCCATCGAATACCAGACAAAACTCTTTTGTCCTTCGAAGGTATTTGAGTATGTTTTTCACAACAGTCCAATGCTCTTGCCCTGGGTTGGCCTGGAATCTGCTTACCACACTCACTGCCTGAGCGATGTCAGGACGAGTGCACAGCATGGCATTCATGATGCTCCCTATAGCTGAGGCATAGGGAATGTTCTTCATGCCCTCAATCTCCTCGGGAGTCTTGGGAGACATGCCCTTAGAGAGAGTGACTCCATGCCTGAAAGGAACATTTCCTTTCTTGGATTTATCCATGCTGTATCTCTTGACTATCTTGTCAATGTAAGCAGATTGGGATAATCCTATTATCCTCTTCGATCTATCTCTACAGAGCTGAAGACCCAGTATATAGGAGGCTTCTCCAAGATCTTTCATGGAGAATTGCTGTGAAAGCCATACTTTCACTGTAGTTAGCATTCCTACATCATTCCCAATGAGTAGAATGTCATCTTCATACAGAACCAAGAACGTAACCTTATCCCCATTGGATTTCCTATAAACACAGGGCTCATCCGGGTTTTGCTCAAAATCAAACCTTTTGACGGTAGAGTCAAACCAGATGTTCCAACTCCTAGAAGTTTGCTTAAGTCCATATATGGATCTATTTAATTTACTTACCATGTGTTCCTGACCTACAACTATGAAACATTGCAGTTGCTGCATGTAGATATCTTTGCTAAGATCTCCATTCAGGAATGTCGTTTTGACATCCATTTGCCAAACCTCGTAATCATGGTATGCTGCTACAACTAGTAGGATCCTAATGGATTTAAGCATGGCCACCGGCGAAAAGGTTTCCTCATAATCGATTCCCTCTTTCTAAGTGTACCCTTTCGCCACAAGGCAAGCCTTGTAGGTCTCAACTTTACCATCGGGGCCTTTCTTCCTCTTATAGATCCATTTGCAACCAATTGCTTTTACTCCAAGGGGCGGATCTACTAGAGTCCAGACTCCATTGGTCTCCATTGAGTCCATCTCAGCTCTCATGGCATCTACCCACTTCAAGGAATCTATGTCCAACATAGCTTCCATATAAGTCACGGGATCCTCCTCACTTGTCGTGGCTTCCACCAAGTAACTATTCTGGTCATACCCGAAACAAACTGGAGGCNACTTGTCGTGGCTTCCACCAAGTAACTATTCTGGTCATACCCGAAACAAACTGGAGGCCTGGAAACCCGGGTAGATCTTCTAGGTTGGTCATTACCTGGAGCTTGTGGGACACCTCCCACTACCCCTGAGCTCTCCTCATCAAGAACAATTTCCTAACGATGATTGTTCAGGATGTAATCATCTTCCAGGAAATGAGCATTTCGACTATAGATCACCTTCTGTTCTCTTGGGTCATAGAATAGGTAACCCATAGAGCCTTTGGGGTAGCCTACGAATAGGCAACGGCTGGTCTTGGATTCCAATTTGTCCGCACTCATTCTTTTAACATGTGCCATACAACCCCAAATCTTCAAGTGTCTCACACTTGGTTTCTTTCTGGTCCAAAGCTCATAGGGAGTCTTCGAAACTGATTTGGTTGGAACCCGGTTCACCACATATACACAGTCTCTAATGCATAACCCAAAAGGATGTAGGCAACTTTGAGTGTACGAGAAGTGATCGGACCATATCCAATAAAGTCTGGTTCCTCCTCTCAGACACACTGTTTAGTTGTGGTGTAGCAGGAGGAGCTAGCTGTGACACTATCCCATTGACCTTTAAGTAGTCCCTGAATTCGTCAGAGAGATACTCGCCACCTCGATCCGATTGAAGGGTCTTAGTTTCTCTCCCTAACTGCTTCTTGACCTCTTGTCTAAACTCTTTGAACTTTTCAAATGATTTAGTGTGTTTCATTAGGTACACATAACCATATCGAGAGTAATAATCGGTGAATGTTATAAAATAAACGTGCTAGTTACGTGTCCTAACACTCATGGGACCACATACATCAGTATGTATAAGGTCAAGCGTGCTTGTACATCTTTCAGGCTTACCATTAAATGGCCGTTTCGTCATCTTACCCTGAAGGCAAGGTTCATAGGTTGGAAGATCTTTTACAGTTAGAAAATCTAAAGAACCGTCCTTTACCAAACTTGTGATTAATATAGCCAAGTTGGTATTGCCACTGGTACGTGGGATTAACTGTATCACGGGTTATCTTCTTGGGGATGTCACTCAACATAGTTTCGGTTATGTTAGTTTCCAGAGAAGGATGGTGAACATAGAGACCATTCTCAAGTTCTCCATATGCGAGGAATTTGTTATTTCTTTTAATAGTAACCGTATTACTAAAGAAAACAGAATATCCATCCGCACATAGTTTCGAAACAGAAATCAAATTTCTTCTCAAATTTTGTACATAAAGACAATCTTTCAGTACAATTGTTTCTTCTCTGAAAATTAACTCTACAGTTCCTATAACTGTAGCTGCAACACTTGTAGAAGTCCCCAAGTAAAGGGTTACTTCTCCATCACTTAGTCTTCTACTTATCCTGAACCCCTGCAGTGAGTTACATGCATGAGTTGAAGCCCCAGAATCAATACACCAGGAAGCAGAAGTTACCAACAAATTGGTTTCTACGACATAGGATTCGAAATAACCTTATCTCTTGGATTCCAGGTACTGAGGACAGTTCCTCTTCCAGTGGCCGGCCTGCTTGCAGAAGTGACAAGCATATGATGCTCTGTCTTTCTTTTGCCTTTTGGGCTTAGCAGCTTTCTTCTAAGGCTTTCTCTTTGCCTTCCTCTTCTTCTTGCCCGATTTTCTGGCTTCAACAAGCATAGCAATGGGCTCATCCTTCTTTATCAGTTATTCGGCCCTCTGCAACATATTGCTATGTTCCTAAATGCTAACATTTAGCTTATTCATGTTATAGTTCATGATGAACTAATTGAAGGAAGGAGGCAAAGAATTTAGGATGGCGTCCACCTTCGTGACATGGTCAAGCCCGGATCCAAGAGCCTTAAGTTCATTAATATAACCCATCATCTTGAGACAATGGTCATGAACCTGTTGGTTCTTGGACATCTGCGTGGTCATGAACTGCTTCAAGACCTTCTGTCGAGTAGAACGATTCTGCTCTTCGTACATCATCCTCAGACTATCCAAGATATCCTTTGACAATTCGATCTGATCAAACTGTCGTTGTATCGGATTATCCAAGGAGGCTATGATGTAGCAATGGGCTAGGGAATTTTTCTCTTCCCATTCCTGGTAGTCCCACTTACGGGCCTCAGAAGCCCTATCACCTGGACGTTCCGGGGCAAGATTTTTAGCTACTTTGTCCAGTTTTTCCGATGTCAGGACCAACATAAGGTTACGGTACCAGTCAGCATAGTTTGGGCCTTTTAGTTTGTTGTCATCCAACAATTTTGCGAATTATCCGTTTGCCATTTCTGATAAAAAGCAAATATTAGTCCACAACCTAATTTGATTCATGTTATCTACATAGATATGGCTTTTAATCTATGTTTCATTTCCATTTGTTCATCTCTGAGATTTCCCTCCTATCTCAGTGACGGAGACTATGAATTATGTCTCTAGAAATGTGGGAAATCACATAGGGTGCATGGAGCCAACTGTTTCAGCTGCATAACCCCACCACCTTTCTATGAAGAATCATATCCACTCATTGTATGAGCTTTCCCTTTGGCCTTTGTCAGACAAGGTTCATTGCCATTTTGGGTTAAACCTTTCTGTCCAGTGAGTGCTCACCCATCATATTCGTGAACACCAAGGTACCGTGAGGGAGTCTTCCATTTTAAGATAGGCCCCTCCCACATCGGTCTATGACGCCCCTATCATCTTATGAAACATTCCAACAGATCCAGCAGCAAATGGATAGCCCAATTTTATGGTGTGTTTCCTCATTACTGAAGGACCCATCTTCATGCTAATGATGAAAGACCTTTAGAGAGTTCATCACATGAATCTCCCTATCACTTTCATCCATATTTTAGGAGGAAACAAAACTATTACGCCCTAGTTTAATTTAGGTCAAACCAAAGTGGCTCCCACTGACTTTCATAAAGCCAGATTTTGATGGGCCCTAAACGGCTAGGGTTCTGTACGATTCCTCTTGAGGAGGTGTGGAGCCCACCACGAAAGGAGATCATCTAATGATCTTAAGGACACCATGGCAATGATGTGCATTTAGCCATGGTGTGCGTAAGAGCCACTATCGTATCAGCATGGGCCAAGTACTTATGGCCCATGAACGTTGCACATCATCACACATCCGTACATCACATGTAAGGATAAAATTGATCCAACCAATTAATATCTATAAAACCCATTATTAAAGCCCATAATAATCCATAATATTACTGATTAATATTATCTAGGTATATGGGCTGAATAGCAAAGAGCAGTTCGTCCCATATAGCTTTTATGCAGTTAATGGGCTTAAGCAGTTTTAACACATTAAAACTAGGTTTTACAGGTGTGGGCCGAATTAGATATTGCAATTAAACATCAACTCCTAGACCCAAGAATGGAAAATTAGGGCTGAGAATAACCCCCATCGAACCACTGATTTGGTCCAACCAGTTTGGTCCAATCTGGTTCGAATGGGTCTAGGGTTTGATTTTTAATTCAAGATTATGATCTGAAATTAAATTACTGATAAAAGACATTCAAGAATCAGTATAAGGGATGTTTGTAGATCTACTACCCTGCAAAATAGAGGTTAGTTCGCAGCTTGCAATTTTTCAAATTGCAAGTCGCAAATAGCCAAACCCTAATCTGTGAAAATCCTTCCTTCTGTGCAATTTACTTCAATCTTGATTGAAATAAAATATAAAAACCCTAATTTTCTTTTAATATTACATCAAATCGAATTCTTATACATTCAGTCTAAAATAAAAAAATAATAATAATTACAGACAAGAATGTTAAAGAACTGCAAAGCGCAAATTTCTTGCACCAATCAAGATTACGATATCCACTGTACGAACAGCCCATAAATCAAGAAAAATATAAAGACCCATTCTAAATATAATTCAGATTTATAAAATTTAATTTTAGATCAATAGCCCTTAATCTAGGAATCGATTTCCCTGAAAATCTCTTATCTACGCAAATCGGGTAGAACGCCTTCTGCCCATTTGCGTAGTTCCAAATTTGAATTTGGCTCTGATACCAATGAAGTGATGAGAATCCATCATATGGATGGCCGAACCCTGTAGGTAGGTTGGGCGAAATTTCAAAAATTTCTCTCTCTTCAATGTGGGAATCACATTCCCTATTTTAGAAAACTGCATTTTCAAGGATCAATCTTGAACCCTAAACCAGACCAGATCTGAAACCAAAAGGTATGAGAGGGATATACCTGATATAGAGTAGTAGTAACTTCCAATGAAGGTGTTCACGCCCAAGGAGATCACCAAAGACTGCTCCCACTGAAGATGACACAGCGTAGGGTGGAGCAGAATCAGTAGGGTGGTTCTTTAGCAAGAACCTGATTCTTCACCAAGAATCTGATGAAGGGCGAGTAAGCACGACTTCAGATAAGTTTTTCTTCCAAAAACTGATATCAAGAACCTTTCTTGATCGCTCCTACAGGTGGAGGATCGAACTGGCAATGGCGGCAACAACAGGAGAAGGCAAGAGCAGAAGATGGCGTCAGTCCAACTGCAGTTGTCTTCTCTCTTGAATCAATAATCTTGAAGGATGAATTGGGGTTCACACTCCTCCTCTATTTATAGCCTTAAAGAGAGGTTCTCCTARTCCCATTAGGAGTTTCCTAATCCAAATCTAGTATTTGGATTTGGACTCTCTTTAAGAGAGAAGGATAATCCCTTCTCTTATCTGTAGATAAAGATCAACCCTCCTAATCTGGTTAGGAGTTTCCTGATCGAAATCTCTATTTGGATCTGGACTCTCTGAGTGGATAGGGACAATCCCTTATCCTATCTACTGATCTAAATCCCAGAACCGCCCCTCTTTAATTAATCATATTAAACCAGTTCAAATTGGGCTTTAGGCCCATTAAGTCCATGCGCTCTCTTATCCTCCAAATTGCTGCCAGTTAGGCATCCTTGTATGGCGTGGGACCCAAACATTGATCTTCACATCAGCCACATGGGTTCAGCCCAGCCTCTATTACAAGGCCAGGCCGAATTCACTATAAGAGACAGTAAACCCCTGAGTCCATCACCATGGGCTCTTAATGGGCCCAACATTTACACTAAATGGTCCTTGGGTCAAGCCACCTTATAAAAACCCAAGGACTATGGGCAGATGCAAGATTAGTCTATCAGGTATTACCCACAATGGTCTTACACTTAACCTCTCAGCCCATAATGATCAAACACTGCCCGACAAGAGAGGACCT
>NW_010729108.1:3568534-3584343 GCF_000365185.1 Nelumbo nucifera
CAAAACAAATTTCCATGGTTGAAATTGGCTGCCGGCAGCTTTGGTTTCCATCAAAGAGAATGCATCCCCGATCATTCACTTTGTCTGATGATGGGGCTGATCCTGTCACTATGATCACCCACTCATATGAATTCTTGGACTATCCCATCATACCCAGGTTTTGACCCCCTCTAAGGATCTCATTGATTGGCATATCAAAAACAGCCCAATCCGACACCTAGTGCAGTATCATAATCGAGTGTAGGGGTCAAGTGTAACATTCCAGTTTTGCCCATCTATCTCCAAGGTCCAAGGCAATACTGGAATTCTGGTCTGGTTTAGGGTTTCAAGAAAACCCACACTACATGTACCTTAGGTCTCACCTTGGCAGTTGAGACAAGCTACCCCAACCAACTCGGCGGCACATCAGTGTCAGCCTTGGTAGGATAAATCTCCCCAGATCTATCCAACGGTTGTGAAGATTCTAAACTTAGACAAGTCTCATATGTGTCCAGTTTAAGGGTATTACATAGAAGCACAACATAATAACATGAATCAAATATGTACTTTATTCATTTACATTAAATGTCATAAGGTACATCATTCTGATTGGAGCTAAGTGCATACACTGTCTAACAGTTATGGCATCGGTGAAAGCGTCCATCTTGTTGGATAAGGTACTCTGGCTTGCGGTACCATCACCTCGACCCTTCTTAACTTGCCAAAGTTCATCCTGTATGGCATCAATCTACGCCTCAAGGTCGACAATTCTACTATCCGTAGGAGCCTGGGCCGTGTCCTAGTTCTCTTAAATGCGGAATGGGTTGGCCTGGTTCCCTAAATACTCTGATGCGGGCACATCTTGAATCCTTTTGGCCCGTCGCCCATCAGTCATTGAGGAGTTCCCAAAGATCTAATACTTGGGAGGGAGAGGCACGGCATCAGCCTCCAGTCCTCGGAGGAGGACCGTTGTGGCTCGAGTGCTCGTCGTCGTCCTAGGGGCTCTCCACGCGGTAGTGTCTTTCATCCTCTCGGCGGTCATCACAGTATCCTACAGGGTCTTTTCCTTGTTGGCTAGGGAGGCAGGATGCTCTTGATGACTGACTGCCACATCGACTGCTACCGTTGGATCCTAAGGGGTCATCCCCATTAGGTCAGACTGGGTGTTGAACCAACGGAGCTTGGGAAGAGCATCTGGTGTAGTACCCTAGGCTTCCAGCGAGGCAGCCACCCTGTGGTTAGCCTCCTGTTGGTCACCCCACCTTGTCCAGTCTTTGGGTGATGTTGTCAAGCCGGTTGAGGACCATCCAAAATTGGTACATGGTGACCAAGTTCAGAGCAGTTTGATTGTTCTCTTGATTATTAGCCATTATGTTGGAAGCTTAGTAGTTGGATTTTGGAATAAGTGTTCAATTAAAGGAAGTCTTAGCAGACGTTCCCATAGATAGCGCCAATTGTTGCTGCTTTGAATGGGCCAAGGGCAACAATGTAAATTCACCTTAGTTAGACAAGGGCTGATAGAGCCAAGGGCCTATAAGTCCGACCTCTGAAGGAAGAAAGCACATCAAAGGCCTTTAAGACTTATAACACTCCTCATTAATACATCATTAAATCTCTCCTTCTCTCACTCTCTCTCTCTCCTCTTTTACTTTTTAACTTTTTTAACCCTCCTTATTAATAAAGCAAGTCAGTAACCAAGTCATAGGTGATTGTTCATTTGAATTATTTTGTTCAATTTTAAAATTAAAATATAAAAGAGACATGCTGACATGGCACATTCTTTTTAAATACTAACCAATATAAAATAATTGTTATTTTGTAATTAACAATAATTACTTTTTAAACTATTACAATAATTAATAGTACTCTAATTAAAAATAATGTAATTAACAGTAATTATTTTTATAAAATAATGGTTATTTTATAATTAACAGTAATTACTTTTTAACATTAATTTTAATTTAAGCTATAAATATTAAAAAATTACATTTAATTACCAAAAAATCATGGTTAACCATAATTACTTAACAGTAATTAATTAACAATAATTAAAAGTAATTATTCTTTAAAGTACTGGTTATTTTATAATTAAAAGTAATTACATTTTAACATTAATAATTTAAATTATAAATATCAGAAAATTACATCTAATTACCAAAAAAATCATGGTTAACGGTAATTAATTAAAAATAATATAATAAACAGTAATTAAAGTAATTATTTTTTAAAATAATGGTTATTTTATAATTAAAAGTAATTATATTTTAACATTAATAATTTGAACTATAAGTATCAGAACATTACATTTAATTACCAAAAATTGTCATAAATTAGTTTTAGGCAAGAAAATAAAAAAAGTTAAAATACCAATATTTCTGAAAATTGTCATAATTACATTATTTTCATAATTAACAGTATTTTAATAAGTATAGTATTTAATAATTAAAGTATTAATTAACCGTATTTTCAATAAATACATTATTTTAATAATTATTGTATTTATTAATTAACAGTATTTTAGAAAATACCATATATTTATAATAAATACAATATTGTTAAAATTATTTTAGTAATACAGTATTTATTAATTAGAAGTATTATTTACATGTTTTACGCTATTTTCTTTTGCTATTTCCAATTTATTGTTGCAACTTTATTTGCATAAAAATAAAATAATAATAATAATTAACAGTATTTAATCATATGTATCTATTATAGTATTTTTTAGTAATTAAAGTATTTTAATAAATCACAATATTAACATTATTTTATTAATTAACCGTGTTAATGTTAACCAATATTTATAATTAACCTTATTTATTAAAAATATTGTATTTATTAATTAACAATATTTTTAATAATTACAGAATTTTAATAATTAAAAGTATTTAAAAATAAATTATTTATTAAAAAATAGTATTAAAAATAATTATAGTATTTAATTAATACTATAACAGTATTAATTAACCGTATTTTCAGTAAATACATTATTTTAATAATTACAGTATTTATTAATTAGTAGTATGAATTAAAAATAATGTATTTATTAATTATCAATATTTTTACTAATTAGAAATATTTTAATAAATACAGTTTTTATTAAATAACAGTATTAGAAATAATTATAGTATTTAATGATTACAGTATATTTAAATAATTAAAATTATTTAATGATATTTTTAATAATTAATAGTATTTAATATACAGTATCTATTAAAAATGATATTAATAATTATAGTATTTTAATAATTGCTGTATTTATTAATTAAGAGTATTTTCAATAACATTATTAATTAACAATATTTTTGATAATTACAGTATTTTAATAAATTCTGTTAATTGTTCTTATAGTTTACAAGTCTTGATTGTTTCATGTTTTATTAACAAAACCCATGCAGTGCACGGGTCCCTGCTAGTGCTAGTATTGTATATAATAAAAATATTATATATATAGTATTTTTATTTCTTATGTATTATTATAAATAGTTTTTATAAATAATATTTTTTACATGAAAAATAAAAATATTTTTATATGTATAAATTTTTATTTTTATAGGAAATTTGGCTTATAATCGAGTTCGAGTTGAGCCAAACTCAAACTTAAAAGCTTTTAAGTGCTGTCGAATTTGAGCTCTCAAGTCTCTAGCTCAAATTGAATTCGAGCTTGAGCTTAAGCTCAAGCCTCATAGTTTTCTAACAAGCCAAGATCGGCTGAGTTCATCTCAAATCAACCCCCACTTTTGTCTTATTAAGGGTAAAAATGACATTTTTATATTTTTATTAAATTTATTCAAATGAATGTTAAGATTTTGCACTATCATCAAAATTTATTAAGTAAATTGATTACAAACTATGAAGATGTTTTAATAAATGCAAACTATGGATAGGTTTTAATAAATTATGTTTTAATAAATGACCCTTTTATTAGAGCCTGAACCCACTGTAGTTGATCTTATAATCAGGCAACGCTACAGGTAACAACTGTAGATGAACTAATGGTTTGTGAGCGGTAGTTATAGGTGGTGCAGTAGAGGAACAATAGAATGAGAGGATCAGACAAATTCATTTCATGGCATTACCCCAGCACTTAAGCGGGAATTTCAGGTATAAAAAAATGCCTACAAATGCAAATGTTGCACCAGAGTTGTTTGAGTCTTTGAGACGGTTATTGGACTATTTTTTTATTCCGAAACCATATGCAGTAAATGTGAAGGTGTAATGTGGGCCGGAAGGGCCCACAAAAGTAGGTCGTGTCGGGCTGGTTAGAATAAAATAGTATAATAAAACTGTGCCATACCAGCGGGCCATGCCATGTTGGGCTCTGGCTCTGGGCCCATATTATCATGACAAATCTTTCTGGTCCACGGGCTTCAAAATAGTCCGGCATGCCCGATGCTACAGTGACCATGCAAGTCATGGCCCATATCGTGTCGTTGACAAACTAAATTTGATGCCAACGAGCTTGATATGATGTTGTTTGTCTATTTAAAAAGGGAAATTGTCTAAAACTCATCATGAGTTTTCAGCATTTCTCTTAAACTCATCACAACTTTTCAAAATGTCTAAAACTCACCATGTCATAAAGTTCATTAATATATTATCATTTTTAATCTCCATTGAAAAATATAAGATATATACAAAATAAATTAACAGGTGTTAATATATTACCATTTTAATATTTAGACATCAAAAATGGAAAAAGTTCAAAATACATTTTCAAATATAAAATACATAAAAACATAGAAATTACAAAAATATAAAAATTATAGAAATTACAAACAAAAAAAAAATTTCAAATTAGAAACTATAGAAATTGAAAAACAAAATCAGAAAATAAAAATTGTAGAAAAAACACCAAAAATTTATAGATTGTAGAAAATAGAAAAATGTAAAAAAACAAAAATTATAAAAAACATTGGAAATTATAACAGAACATTAAAAATGCAAAAAAAAACAAGAAAATTGAAAACTGAAAAAGACCATTTTCCTCTCACCATTGAAGGGTAATTTGGTCATGAAAGTTGTTATTTATGCTGACATGGACACCTCTGTTAAGAAGCATTAATGGTGTACTAACGGAAGGTGAGCTTTTGAAAATAAAAACTAACTGACATGGTGAGTTTTAGACATTTTGAAAAGTTGTGGTGAGCTTAAGTGAAATGTTGAAAACTCATGGTGAGTTTTAGACAATTTCCCAATCGAAAATTATTTATTATTTTGGCCTTTTTCATCTCTTTGGCAGTTCTGAATGGATCCCACTGGGATCTCCTCCCAACTCGATTTGTGTCAGCACATGTAGAGGTGTAAATACCCATGGGTGGCCCACGCAAAGTACGGACCGTGCCGCCCTCTCTTGGATAACTTGGGGGTTAGCCCGCATAGCCCATTCCCCAAGCCCATGCCATGCCACGTCATGCCGCAGGCCTAGGCCGAGTGGGCCGCAAGCCATGCCATAGGCCTAGGCCGTGTTGGGATGAGCCACAGGTCGAGCCTTGGGTGTGGGCCGAACCGAGTGAGATTGGTTTTTTACATTTTTTTGTTTATTTTTTTATGTTTTTTTATTTCTTTGCTAATTAAAAGTGTAAAACTAAATTACTAATTTTCCTTTGGGTTTTGGGAACTATTTGAAAAAATAAGAAATGAGAAATCTAACAAATAAATGAAAAAAAATACTTAACCAAATAAGAATGGAATAACAAATTGGAAGAAAAATAGGAATTTTTTTTCATTTAAATTTGAATGATACAAATTACCAAGCATACAATGGTCGGATACTTGGATGAATGAAATATGAAAATTGGAAAATGGAATAAATTAATAAAATATAAAAATACAATATAGTTACAAATTGAAAATACAAAATTACATTGTTAAAAAAATAGCAAATATATTAAATAAAATTAAAACAAAATTTTCAATAATTTGAAAAAAATGTTATACAACTATTGAGTGAATATAGAAAAAATATTGACTTCACCATTTTCTGATTTTCTCTTATTGTTCATGATTTTCATTATCTGCTTCAAGTGAAATATCGGGTGCAGTGTCATTCCCTCCTTTGTCTTATAATTTGTCTTTAACATCTAGCCAATCTTTAAAGCAGATGCACATCTCTATACTTTCATCATTCGTACAACTTCTCTTGTCGTCCAACACCCTAGTACCTACACTAAAACAAGACTCCAGTGGAAATGTAGACACCGGAGGGGTTAGTAGATCATGTGCCATGGCAGCGAGCACTGGATAGTTTTTTGAATGTTCGCTCTACCAGGCTAAAATATCAAAATTATTTGTTCCCTCACCTAAAGTAGAAAAAATTGCTTATAAATAAAAATTAAGTTCAATAATTGAACTTGTTGAGGTAGTAGAATTTTGCCTTCTAGTTATTAAATAAAAAACTTTCTTTTCTACTACTATGCTCAAGTTCAGAAGTGAAAGAAACAGTTGTACAACTTGTAGAATTATTTCCTATTACTTCATATTCATATAAGTTGTACACTTCAAATAATAAACTATTAATTTCTTCTTTTTATTTTTAATTTTAATGTTCATATGTTCACAATATATTTTAAATAAAATATCTAAACCATCTTTCCTAATCCTAGGATCTAATATTGTAGCTAAGCAATAAATAGGAGAAATCTTCTTCCAATATTTTTTAATTTTATTTTCCATTATTTCAACAATACTTTTAAATTGTGGATTATTTCTATATTTTGCAAAACAATCACTAGTCACCATTAATTGATAAGGTAAATTACAACTAGTTTGATAATAAATACCTGATAATTCATTAGTTGCATCATAAAAATGTTTTAAAAAATCTCTTATACACATTGTCATTTCCCAGTCTTCCTCAAATATGATATCATTTGGCATTTTTGCATTATAAAAATCACTAAGAATTTGTTTGTGAGAAATACAACTYTCTAAYATAGCRTADGTARAATTHYATCTATGTTTAACATCTAATATAAAATGTTTATATTTTAAACCATAATTTTGACACAAATGTTTAAATTCTTGTTTTCTTGTTCCAAAACTTTTAATATATATAATACAACTTCTAATTTTAGAAATATGAGTAGAAATAATATTTAAAGCATTTTGAATACATAAATTTAAGATGTGACATGCACATCTGATATGAAATAATTTACCATTTAAACATGACTTTAATTGAGATTTTAAAATATTTATTGCTGAATCATTATTACTAGCATTATCAAAACAAATAGAAAATAATTTATTCTCAATTCCATAAGCATGTAAAGTATTTAAAATACTTGCAGCAATAGTTAGGCCAGTATGTGGCCATTCAAGCCTAGCAAAATTTAAAATTCTTTTACTTAAAAGCCAATTTTCATCAATAAAATGACTAGTAACACAAATATAACTTATGTTAAATTTAAAAGTCCAAACATCAGAAGTAATTGCAACATTAGAATTAAGATTTTATAATGTAAAAATTAAATTTTGTTTATATGAATAATTTTTTTTAAAGCATCTAATCTAATAGTATTCTTAGAAACTTTTTTTAAATTGTGGATTTACAGAATTACGTAACCATTTTTCAAGTTTAGTATCTTCAGCTAGCAAAAATGGTTGTTCAGCATGTACAATGTATTTTGCTAATTCTTGCCTCATTTTTTCTTGAGAATATTTAGACGTACCAAACCCCCCTCCCCAATTTGTGTTTATGTTATTTCTCCCCATTCTTCTTCTTCTTCTTCTTCTTTATGGGTGAAAAAATGTCTACCCAAATGGGCAGCGCCACCCTTGTTACAATAGATAAAGTCTTTCCTATATTTTTGGCAAACAATTCTTTTTCCCTTTCCCTCAACCTCCTCTACTTTAAACATTTTCCAAACCAGGCTAATCAACTTAGAGGACCTCTTTTTCTTTCCCCTAGTATCAGTAATAGGGTGGAAGTTTCATAAATATCAATAACATCCATATTGGTTCTAAAACTATCATGATGTGACTGAATATCGTCAACATTGAACATGTTGGGGAATTGGTTTCGGGAGGAGCCAACCATTTTTTAATTAAAAAAAACAAAAATTAATTTAATTGGACGTACTCGGATTGCCAGTTTGGAATCCCAACTTGATTTCAACAATTGAAGCCTTCCAACTCCAAGAGTCCAAGCCTCCCAAATTACTAACTTGATATATTTGAGCTAGTTGAGCAATCCTTCTTCTTGTTGAAACTTCAATAAAGTTAAGAATTGGAGAATCAGTCAATCAGAGTTCAGAGAATGTATGAGAGACGAAACTTGAGGGAGTATGAAAACTAGAGAAGAAATTAAGAGAATTGTTGAATTGGTGTGATGAGAATGGTGGAGGATAGAGCTATTTATAGGAATTGAAAATAATTCAATTGCCCAAAATACCATAAAAACTAGCCATTTTTTAGTTGTTGGGAGGGGTATTTTGGTCATTGTAAAGTTATCACTTTATCCAAAATTCTCCCCTCAACTAACTATTATATAGCTGTTGGGGGCATTTGTGTCATTTTTTCTCCCCCTAACCAAAATTCATAAATACCCCCTATATAGATGTTAGGGGTATTTTTGTAAAAAAACCCAAAAAGCTAAAACTAGCCATTAAGGGGGTCCCTAACGGCTAATTCTTGAGCGGGCTGATGTGGGCTGTGTTGTGCTAGCTCGTGGACTTCGAACCCCAGGCCCAACATGACTCAGACCATTGTGCCCGGCCTGGCACGACCCGCGTGCCATTGTGCTAGGCTGGGCTGTGCCGGGAAGCAAGTAGCACGGCCCAATTTACACATTTAGGCACATGTTGGAATGATTTTTTGGTAAGGAGTTAGGACTTAAGAGTCCAATTTTATGGGAAATTTCTTCCATGGTTTTCAAAATAGGACCGGACCAGAAAAATCAGGAAGCTGTCAAATGATCGGTTCCATTTTACCCCAAAACTATTGATTTGGTCAACAAACTACTGATCCGGGCAGTCAAACCATTCAAACATTCCAATGGTTTTGGCCATTTTTTATTTTTAATTTTTTAATTTTTTAATTTTTTTGTCAGAATGGGTCGTCCATTCAGTTGAACGGTCAAACCATTCGACCTAGCAACTGGACCCCTGACCGGTTTGGTTTTAAAAACCTTGTTTTTTTTTTCTAGTATTGAATTGATTTATGGCAATAACATGAAGAAGAGTTGAGGCCAAGACTACACACCTTTTTAGGTGAGTCTCTACACAGCTTACTTTGGATTTTGATGTCAATTTGGGTCTAGGCTAGGTTCCATATTATGGTTGGATTGGATTTTAACCTGACCCAAATCCTCAAATCCATCTGATTTATACCTCTAAAGAATCAAAAGAAGTCAAAATTGAAGATTTAAGAGAAAAGAAGGGATTTAATGGGGGATGGGAGATGATAGGAAAATTAAATATTGAGGGGATTAATAAGTCAATATTTGGGAGTGCTTAAAAATAAGTGCTTATTTGAATAAGCATTTATTTTGGGTCAGGACCACACACCAATAAGCACTTTTTTTTTTTCGTAAAGAATAAGCACTTATTAGTGTTTAGGAAATAAGCCCTAAATAAGTGCTTATTTTGAGAATAAGCACTTATTTTCTTTTTTGCCTATCTTGGCCCACCACATCATTTTAAAAATACCTATATTGGCCCTATTTAAAATAAGTGATTTTTCACCAAATGCTCATAAGTGCTTATTATAGAGTAAACAATTGTTTTGAAATATTTATTTTCAAATAATCACTCCCAAACTTGGCCTAAGACTTATTTTATTAGAGACTAATGATGGATTTTATTAGAAAAGAAATTAATTACGACCTAAGAGGGTTTTTATTGTAACTTCTTACATTTTTATAATTTAATTAAAAATAGATAATTACATTTGTGAAAAATTAGATAAAGAAAAGAAGTTGTGAATTATGTGGTCAGAGGACCCCTCACCTATCCTCTTTCCAATATAGATATAGATATAAATATAGATTCTCAAGAAGAAGAAATCTGGTCTCATATCTTATCTATATCTATCTATAATATATATATATATATATATATATATATATATATANTATATATATATATATATATATATATATATATATATATATATATATATATATATATATATATAAAAGTGCGAATGGGAGTCTTGGCTTCTAGAATTTTTATTGGACAGTTTTAGCCCTATATCTTGATTTCTTTGGAGGGCATACATGTAACTATAATTGGATTAAATGTTGCACATTAATTGACACAATTAAAGAATGAAAATATCTGGCTTTCGGTTTTGTCTAAGAAACAACCAACTAATAAATATAACCGGCATTACTTTCTTCTTTATAATTGATGTGATTAAATGAGGCTAATCGCTTTAGCATATGAAGCCTAGGAAGAAGCACTTAATTCCCCCTTGCTAAACACACGGAACAGTGTATATCCATATAGGATTTTAAGCTCAAAGGAGTTTGGGATATGAGAGAGATCATAGTTTTGAATTTTAATCAAGTAGTGAGTACCAGATCTGCTATGTCAGAAAGGACAAAACTTAATAAAATCCTTGCAAGGTTGACATGGAAAATGAGAATAGGTTGATGGAGAGAATACAAAGAAATGCACATTCATTCAAAGAAAGAAAAATTAGTAAGATGGAAGAGAGGTAACGTTAAGTTGTTAACCCTTCTCATCATGGCTTGTTTGAGTAGTGATGGCCAGTGTTTCTAACTTGCCGTTGACTGGCCGGTTGAACTGCTCAAACCATCAACCAATCAAGATTGTGGGTTCAGTTTGAGTAAAACCTAGAAAGAGGTTAAAAACCATTGTCATGATAAAAAACCGTCCAACCCAGACGGTTGGACTATTGACCCAATCGACCCAATGATTGGGTCTCGAGTTGCATACTAACCATGATGCAAACTTTGGGAGGCCTAACTCTGCATTTCGATGTCCAATTGTAGTGATTTTTTTTTTATTTTGGGTAACTTTTTGATATATGTGCATCCCAATGTTCTATATCCCATTATTTTTGGCAAAACCCCTTTTTATCCTCAAATTGCAATTTTTAATATTTTTTACAAACAAAAAAATTTAAAACTAAATAAAAACATAAATTAGACACTCTATTTTTGTGCCCTTTAGTCTTTCTACAACATTTCGAGCTTCAAGCATGCTTTACCTAACCTCTCAACCGACATGTGGGCATTTTTGGAATTAAAAAAAATAGGGCCTCAGAAATCCGAGACCATAAGTATGTAGAGCCAAAAAATTCATGGCACAAAGATCACTCGAATCTGATACTATTTACCCCTTCATCCAAAGACCCAAAGTCAGAACTGGTTTCGATCGTCCGATCGAAGTCATTTTGATCTTAAACCTCATTCCATGTCAACTCAAAAATCCAAAACTATAAGTACGTAGATCCCATAAATCCAAATTTAACAACACTAAGATCACTCAAATCCGACACCATTTACCCCTTCATCCTAAGACCCAAAGCTGAAATCGATTTCGATCGTTAGATCGAGATTATTTTGATCCTGGACCTCAGTTCATGTCAAATAAGAAATCTGACACCATAGGTACATAGGGCTTAAAAATCCAAATCCAACAACACCTAGATCACTGAAATCCATCACCATTTACCTCTTCATCTTAAGATCCAAAGCTAGAGTGAGTGGACTCTGATTGTCCAATTGGAGTCATTTTCATCTTGAACCTCATTTCATGTCAAATCAGAAATCCAAAACCATAAGTATGTAGATCTCAAAGATCCAAATCTAACGACACCAAGATCACCCGAATCCGACACTGTTTACCCCTTCATCCTAAGACTCAAATCCATAACTGATTCCAATTATTCGATCAGAGTCATTTTGATCTTGAACCTCATTTCACATCAAATTAGAAATCCAAGACCATTGGTATGTATATCCCAAAAATACAAATCCAATAACACCAAGAGCAGTCGAATCCAACACCATTTACCCATTCATCTTAAGACCCAAAGCCAGAACTGATTTCGATCATCCAATCAGAGTTATTTTGATCATGAACCTCATTTCACATCAAATCATAAATCTAAAACCATAGGTAACCCAAAAATCCAAATTTGACACTGCTTATTCCTTCATCTTAAGACTCGAAGTCAAAACTGATTACATCGTCTAATCGGGACCATTTTGATCCTGAACCTCAATTTATGTCAAATCCAATGACACCCAGATCACTGAAAATTGACACCATTTACCTCTTCATCTTAAGACCTGAAGCTAGAGCCGGTTTTAATTGTCCAATCAGAGTCATTTTTTGAACCTTAGTTTATGTCAAATCAGAAATATATATATATATATATATTTGTGTGTGTGTGTGTGTGTGTGTGTGTCTGACTTTTGGAATTTTCATTGGACCACAAATTCCCCCTCTCTAAAGTTTGAATTGGAAAACAATATAAGTCAAAAAATTGTTATTTTACATCTTCATTTAATGCTTTTATACTATTATTAAAAGTGTAAATAATGATGTGAAACTTTTTTACTAGAATGCACTTATTTTCTAATTTAATTCCTCTCTAATTGTGAGGGCACAAAATGTAATTTGAACTACTAAATTTCTTCTCATTCAATTACCTCTCATTAAGTTGTATTATTAACTCACACTCCTTTATTGAATCCTATATTTAAAATATTTTTTCACTAAATAAAAAATATAAATTTTATCAATTAGATCTACATCCAATGCTTTTAACGATATAAATACATGTTTTTTTTTTAAATTTACCCAAAAATGGAACCGTTTTTCCTTCATGGTGGTAAGTAAGCAATTCAACCATCTAAGTCAAATTGATTATTCCATGATGTCATAATTAAATAAAAAAACTTTTAAAATATAGACAAATAAAAAATTTAGAAAAATTGGAAATACACAAACTTTTAAAATATAGACAAATAAATAATAATTAATCTTATTCATGTTGGAAAGCAATCCAAAAGTAAAAATTATTTTTGTGGTGACAATTCAACAATTCAACCTTTTGAGTTAAATATGCCAACCTTTAATATCATAATTAAATCAAAATGGAAAAAATATAAAAAGCACAAAAACATTATGTAATGATACAAAATTTTGTAAATAGCATTTAGGCACCTATCTAATATTTATTGTTTTCTATAATTGCTCTATAGAAAACATTTGGACACATCTCTAATTTTTTATATTAATCATATTAAAAGTTAAACATGATAAACAATAATTGTTTTTAATTTTTTATTGATGATATAACTAAAACACAAAATTCAAAATTAACCAAAAAGTGAACTTGTTTTCCTATTTGATGGTAGATTAATTCAACATTTTAGGTTCAATGTATCAGCTTGTGAAGTTATAATTAAATTATAAAATTTTATTTTAAAAGATAAAAACACAAAAGTATAAAAAATATATATATAAATTATGTAGAAAACATCTTGATACATCTCTATATTAATGAACCATAATAAGTGTGACAAATAAGATTAATTTTATAGACATAAAAATATAAAAAAAATTATAGAAAATTTTGGAAATATATTATATACTATCATCATTATAAAATTTGTCACGTGCAAAACACATACACAAATACTAGTAATAAAAGAAATGACAACAGATGGGCCATGTGGGTGCCTGTGCTGCATATATGAAAGAATGGCCACCAAAACTCCCTTTAACTGGCAACACCTCAACAAGTTAAGTAACATATTAATTTTGTGAAGGGAAAATTCCACTTTAGTACCATAAATTGTGGGGGTAGTGCCAACTTAGTACCCCAACTTTCAAAGGTGTCACTACAGTACCTAAACTTTCAAAATGTGTCAAGTTGGTCCCCGTCGTTAACCGATTGTCAATTATCTATTGAAAATGTCAAAACTACCCTTCAAAAGAAGACACTGTTCATTGTCTTCTACCTTGAAACAGAACCAATTATCTTCAAAGAAAATGAGAGAAAAAAACATGAAATATGATAGAGGGAAACAATAACTAAAAGCAAAGAAATAACTAGACAAAAATGTGTTTCAGATCTAAAGGTAGAAGACAATGATTTCATTAGTCTAGAATTTTAAACACCTTAACCGGTTCCGGTTCAGTCTCAAGGTAGAAGACAATGAGCAATGTCTACTTTTGAAGGGTAGTTTTGACATTTTCAACAATAACTGATGATCAATTAACAACAAGGACTAACTTGACACTTTTTGAAAGTTAAGATACTGCAGTGACATTTGAAAGTTCAGGTACTAAATTGGAATTTTCCCTTTTTGAATTTTGGCAAAACTTGCCCCTTAAAAAACATATATCATTTATTTTATATATATATATATATATATATTATTTATTAGCACATTTTTTTTAAACCTCAGAAAGATTCTATTACTTATATAGCAAAACATTACATACGCTACCCTGACTGTTCATACCTTCGACTACGATGTTATATTTACATGCATTATACGCAAGTTCATGCGCAACCCTATTCATACTTCTATTTATATGGGCTATTACAGTTATATCAAAAAAGGAGAGTAGATGTAGAATTTTTTGCTTGATAGTGTGAACTTGCCACTCCATTTCGTTATCCACATAGATGTTGTTTGCCATGCTTTCTGAGTCAGAAAAGATAGCCAATCTCTTTAACTTCAACTTTATGGCATATTGAATGCCATGTAAGAGAGCCCACCATTCGGCTTGAAGGGGGTTAGCAGCTGTGATCCTTCTACTGCCTAAGAAGGCCTCCTTATCATTTGCTGTGATAATCCAAATTCCTATTCCTGCCATACCAGATGAAGGATTAAAAGACCCGTCGATGAACAAATTGAAATGTGCAGCTAAGATTATATGGGAATGCATGAATGACGGGTGGGAGGACTGTATTGCTTCATTTGGGACTAGATACCAGCACATGTGATGGATAAAACGTGCTGAGTTAATGATATTCTTTCTGTGCTCTGTTGCATTTCTCACATCCCATATTAATCTAAACAGTATGAGTAACTTTGCAAATAACTCTTGTTTTTCTTCCTTACGTAGGCAGCTTAGTTTAGAATCAATCCATTCCTGTATAAATATATAGAGCTCCTTGTGTTTTATGATTTCTGGGTTTATTCCTAGATTGGTTAATAGCCATACTGTCCGAGCATAAGGACACTCAAAGAACACATGTTGTCAAGTTTCTGTATTAACCTTGCACAGAGAGCATTTTCTCTCATCTTCAGCAATAAAACGCCATTTGTCTTTTGTGGAAATACCATTTCACCATGCCTTCCACATGAATAGCTGGAATCTCATAGGAAGTTTACTTTTCCATATGAGATTCYAATTCCAGTGCTGACCAGAAGGTGAGGCCTGTTTTGACATGAAGAAATTGTAGCCAGTCTTAAYCTCATATTCTCCCAATTTTGAGCTCTTCCAGATGATTCTATTAGAAGGTAAATGATGAGAGATTAGGGTGTGGTGGATTTGACTATAACATTCCTCCTTAAAAATTTATTCAATTTTCCTACTATCCCATTCTCACGATATGTGAAAGAATGGTAGGATCCATCTAATGGACGCCATAAAGGTTGCAGAATGGGTGGGGCGAATTTCAAAAATTTCCTACCTTCTCCAAACTGGGAATCATATTCCCTACATTTAGAATACAATATTCAAGGATCCTACTTGAACCATAATCAAACCAGATCTATACTAAAAGATAAAAGGGAGGAATATACTTGATCCGGAGAAGCAGTATCTCCCAAAGTTGGTGTTCACGCCCAAAGAATGCACCAAGATCCGTTCCTGCTGAAGATGACACAG
>NW_010729108.1:3602018-3618815 GCF_000365185.1 Nelumbo nucifera
TAAAAGGTTTGGGCATTTAACCTTATCCACTCCAGGAGACCAAATTCAAATTAGATTTGAATCTGGTAACCTCCTGATAAGATCAGGAGTAAACTAACTTAATATGCAGATAGGATTTAGATAATCCCCTATCCAAATACAGATTTGGATTGGGATAACTCCTAATTACGAGGTTTCTTAATCAAGAAGAAAGGAGAAAAAAAACAACAGAAAATACATCAGAATTCGAACTAGGGTTTTGGTGAAAGAAAACTCCCTGTGAATTGAGATCAGATCTCATTCATACTCCAGAGAGAAGAAAAGTAGTTCAGCCATCTTCGTCCCTGGAGTTCTCCTCCTGCCGCCGCCATTCACTCTTGCAAGATTCGATCTTTGCAACAATAGGAAGTCAAGAAATCAGTTCTTGACATCAGTCTTGCAAGAAAGACTGAAGAAGAATCGGTGTTCAGAGTTTCTAGAGGATTCTTGCGAAGGATCCAGTGTGTAGGACGCACCCTGCTGGTTCCGTTCCATCTACAGCTGTATCATCTTCAGCAGTAGCGGATCTTGGTTTCTTCTTTGGATGTGAACACCAACTTTGGGAGATACTGCTTCTCTGGATCAGGTATAATCCTCCCTTTTACCTTTTGGTTCAGATCTGGTTCGATTATGGTTCAAATAAGATCATCGAATATGGTATTCTAAATTTAGGGAATATGATTCCTAGTTGGAGGAAGGTAGGAAATTTTTGAAATTCGCCCACCCATTCCGCAACCTTTTGGCGTCCATTAGATGGATCCTACTATTCCTTCACCTTCACTGCAGTGGTTTATTTTCCATTGGGAAGTCCCACTGGAAACGGTGTAATATTCCGTGCATCCATCAATAAGTTAATATCTCCAGTCATATGGTGCGATGCCCCGGAGTCAATTATCCAATCAGTAGAATTTTTCTTACCAGAGAGTTTTTCATTAGTCCTGGTTTTGTAAGCATCAAGCATGCTTACGAGAGACTGCCATTGCTCATTATTAAGCCCGTTTAGTCTGGTCCTGTCTTTGTCAGTCACAGCTGCATTAGCACCCACCTCATGCCCTGCTGATGATTGAATAGCATAAGTTTTTGCTGAACCTCGGTCACGTCCGCCAGAGGGTCCACCCCGTTTTCCTCGACCTGCTCCATCCCTGGTCGACGTAACGCGGGGTCTGTCTCCCCACCATACCGACTTACTTGAGCTCTCACCATTCCTGTCGTTGTTGACAGCCATGGTGACCGATCAGCAAGACTCGTCAGCAACTGCTCAACTGCTCAACTTTAGGAAATACGTCTCTATCAGCCTGTCTGCTACAACAAATAGTAATGGCCAGAGGTGCGTCACAGTCTCAGGCTTCGTCTTCAATGTCTGGTTGGTCGGGTGTCGTTGGCATAGCGCCACGTGGATCTACACCGGAAGCCAAAAAAGGATCAGTTCGGGTTTGGCGGGAGCGGAAGGAATATGTTGGGGTTCTACATCGTCGAAGCCCCTGGCTTGAAGATCACCCCTATTGTCGATCGAATGAAGATTGCAGACACAGACTGAGAAGGTAAGAAATCTTGAAGACGAAGACTGAACTGAAGGATTGCAGAGTGTAGACTGAGCCGCACCTCTGTGCAGTGTGCTACAGTAGTCGGCGGTGGCGGGAGCGGAAGCAATATGTCGGGGTTCTACACCATCGAAGCCTCTGGCTTGAAGATCGCCTCTACTATCGATCAAACGAAGATTGCAGATGCAGACTGAGAAGGTAAGAAATCTTGAAGACGAAGACTGAACTGAAGGATTGTAGAGTGCAGACTGAGCCGCACCTCTGTGCAGTGTGCTACGGCGGTCGGCGGTGGCAGGAACGGAAGCAATATGTTGGGGTTCTACACCGTCGAAGCCCCTGGCTTGAAGATCGCCCCTACTGTCGTCCCCGTTAAGAGTTGGAGCCAGTGGTGGAGGCGGATCCTGCTGCACCCAGGAACCCGCTCGCTACCAAGGCAACTTGTAAATCTGCACCGACCACTGGAGGTGTGAAGAAACCTCACAGATACCGTCCAGGAACTGTTGCCCTCCGTAAAATTTGTAAGTACCAGAAGACTACGGAGCTCCTCATCAGGAAACTTCCGTTCCAGAGCTCCTCATCAGGAAACTTCCGTTCCATGCCAAGCGAGTCACGATCATGCCCAAGGACATCTAGTTGACTCGTAGGATCCGTGGTGAGAGAGCCTGCAGCTGGTGTTTCCAAAGACAGAGAGATGGCTCTGCTCACAAGTCCATGGGAGGAAAGACACCCAGGAAGCCGCTCTGATACCATGTGAAAATCTTTGTGTCTCATTCCTCCTCATTATGCAAGGCACAACCATATATATACATGCAATCTATGCCTGAAATTTAGGAGTAGAGGATAAGATACATGCATGCATGAGAGGAGTTCCTAATACATGCAAATTTCCTACTCCATGACGAATTCCAATAGTTTGACATAGTCTGTAGCTTCCTTACAACTTTATAGTTCAAGCTCCACATGTGAACCTTTGACCAAAGCCTTTTCCACCATTAGCCGTGCGAGATGAAGACTCAGAGTTTGTTCAAATTCCTCAGCCAGCTTTTCTTTCCCCTTGCTATTTGCCATGTCACCACTCAGTTTGTGTCTTCGAAAGTGAGAACCTTGACAGCAGCAATGTCGGATTACCTACAAGAGATTCCTTTAGCCGGAAGAGGTTGAAAGGAAACCGACAGCGACTCCGCCACCCTCAGGATACTACAGTGGTTGCTGCATGACTGAGAGAGAGGGGAGACACTTAAAATTTTAGATAAATAGAGTTATTGGACACAATACTATAACTAATAAAACTTCAAAGAAGATAAGAAAGGCAAGCTCACGGCTGTTTAATTGTGAGTAGAATCAGTATTAGAATAAACTGAAATGATACATCATTCCCGAGAAGGGGAAACTTATGGGTGAATCTTATTTATTTATTAACACTTAAAAACATCAAAACTTGCAGAGTTCTTATACAATAGAAGCACAGACCAGGTTGTCACTTGCCACACGTACATAATCTAGACATCTAAGGTTAGCACTTCAAATTTAAAGCCCCTAAACGTTACCTTAGATTGTAACAACAAAGTAAAACAATGTATACATTGCAAGTTTACTTGACAATTACTTCTACGCCAACCTCACACTGTAGCTGCGTTGCATTTCACATTTGATGCGACTCGCTACCAAAATAAATAAAAACAAATTAAGAACAGAAAGAACAATTAATCAAAAACTAAATGAATGCTGAGGTGCGTCCAGCTCTCAGCCAATTGCAGTTTGTTTAGACGAATGAATTTGCACGTAAAATCTTTGCTGGGAGATTCGATTTCCATGAATGAAGCTCACACAACATAAACGTTATTTTGACTTGATAAAAATAAATAAATAAATAAAACGTTATTTTCATCCCAATCTAATTCAACTTATCCGAGTTTACAAAACAGGAGAGCAGGCAGCACACAATGTATTCGGATTTTCCATCCAAACCCTCACAGTCGATGGTGTCATATATGGAAAGCACACTTCTCCTTTACCCACCAAATTCTGATGGATTTTTTGTTTTCAATTGGACTTTCCTTACTAAGCAAGAGTGTGGCGTTTATTTAAAGATCCAGCCACCCCTTAGGCCATCTCCTTTAGAGTCTCCACTATCCCATTTGTATAGTTTAACCATTTCCCAGAGATGGCATGGCATGTAGTGTGGTGTTATATCAGTCAATCAGTCAATATGTCATTCCACCAAAGTTTTGTTACGTAGAAAAACCATGGGTTTTATATATTTTCGGTATCTCTAATAATTCATATAAGTACTCCCTCCTCCCTCTCTCAATAATTTGTATATTTAATGCTAGGTTTAAGCAATGTTTAAATATTAATTTGAAATTTGAATTTGAATTTGAAATTCATCATTAAAAATCAATATTTTAAAATCTGACCTGGAGGCTGAACCAACTTTGACTCCTGGTCGTAGGTCACCAGTAGACCATCTGACTCAAACAGGTTAGACTATATGCCTCTTCCGGGGTGATCCTTCAAGTATACAAGTATTCTCTCAATAGCTTTCTAGTGCTGAACCCGAGGTGCATGCATATACTGACTCACAATACTAATGGCATAGGAAATATCTAGTCATGTCATACACAAATACAACAGTCAATAGGAGTGTCAGCTAGTTTGGTTCCTAACTTCCTAGTTTCCCATAGTAGGTCAAGAACATATTTTCTCTGAGAAATGAAAATCCCATATGATAACTCGAGTAGAAAGAGAAAAAATCTTCTTCTTTCTTGTTTCTTTTCCTTTCCAACGAATGAGTTATATACACACCTCTCCTAGTTACACCTGAACTGTCTTGTTCTTCCTTTCCTAGTTACATACAAATTACTATAATAAGAGTTATCCCAGAATTAAGGGATACTCTCCTCGTTTACAACTCACACCAATTCTCCCCCTCACGTTGGCGCGTACAAATCATGGATGCCCAACTTGCCAAGTGAGTTGTAGAAGTTTTTACTGGATACAACTTTTGTGAGTATATTTGCCAGCTGGTCTTCAGACTTGACAAAGGGAAATCGAATGATTCTGTCATCGATATTTTGTTTGATAAAATGCCGGTCCACTTCCACATGCTTTGTTCGACCATGTTGGACGGGATTCTGAGAAATGTCTATGGCAGCCTTGTTATCACAGAATAAGTCCATCTCAGAGGTTGGGGGGAAACCAATTTCAGTCATCAAGCTTTTAAGCTAGAGTAGCTCACAAAGCCCTTTAGCCATTCCTCGAAACTCAGCTTCAGCACTTGATAGGGCCACCACCTTTTGTTTTTTACTCCTCTACGTAACCAGGTTCCCACCGACAAAAGTAAAGTACCCCGAAGTGGATTTTCTATCTGAGATATTTCCAGCCCAATCTGCATCTGTATAGCCTTCTATCTTTAGATGATTATTTTTTGAGAACATAAGTCCTTTTCCAGGAGAGGACTTCAAGTATCRMAGAATTCGCATTACAGCATYCATGTGATCTTCGCTTGGGCAATGCATGAACTGACTTACTACGTTGACAGCGTAGGCGATGTCTGGACGAGTGTGTGAGAGGTAAATAAGTTTACCAACTAGCCTTTGATATCTCTCCTTATTGGTATTGGTTTGGGTATTCTCCAAGTTTATGATTTTGAACAATTGGTGTGTCTGCCGGCTTGCACTCTAACAGTCCCACTTCGGAGAGCAAATCCAATGTGTATTTCCGTTGAGACAAAAATATACCTTCCCTTGATCTAGCAACTTCAATTCTTAGAAAATACTTGAGCCCGCCTAAGTTCTTCATTTCAAACTCAGTTGCCAATTGCTTTTGTAGTGTTGCTATTTCTCCTGAATCATTCCCTGTGATAATCATATCATCCACGTATATGATTAGAGTTGTCACCCTCCCTCGTTGGTGCTTCAGAAATAGTGTATGGTCTGAATTGCTTTTTTGAAAATCATATTTCCTCATCGCGAGACTAAACCGCCCAAACCATGCCCGCGGTGATTGTTTCAATCCATATAGTGCTCGTTGTAGCTTACACACAACTTGGTTCTTGGAATTTGCTGTATAACCAGGTGGGATGTCCATGTATACCTCCTCTTCAAGATCATCATGGAGGAAGGCGTTTTTTACATCGAACTGGTGCAGTGGCCAATCAAGGTTTGTTGCAAGAGATAATAAAACTCTAATCGTATTCAACTTGGCCACTGGTGAGAAGGTCTCTTGATAATCTACACCCTGTGTCTGGGTATAAACTTTTGCGACCAGCCTCGCTTTGTATCTCTCGATTGTCCCGTCCGCCTTGTATTTAACGGAAAATACCCACTTACACCCTACAGGTCTTTTCCCTTCGGGCAAGGTAACCAGAGTCCTTGTTTTGTTCTTCAATAGTGCCTCCATCTCTTCTTGTATGGCCTAAGTCCATTTCGAGCTTGTCAACGCTTCTTGAATACTGGCAGGGATATGATTTGAGGACAATTCTTGCACAAATGTTTTTATAGGTTTGGAGAGTCTCCTTGTTGATACATAATTGGCAATTGGATACCTTGACCTCCGATCCTCGACATCTGGAGAATATCTATTTGGCGGTTTGCCACGATTATGCCTGAAAGGTAAAGTGTAACCAGCCGAAGTATTCATATCATTAGGGCTTGAAGGTGTGGTAGGGGAGATTACCTCAGGGATGGCTTCTAGGATATCCTCAAGAGATGGGCCTTCCGGTACTGGGGAGGTTGGGGTCTCTATGTCTTCTGCTGGGAGAGGTGATGTAGACGTTGGGGTCTCTGTAGATGTCCCTGGTGCCCCGGTTGCTTCATTGACCACCATCTCTGTTGAAGCACTCGTATTCAGCCAGTCGGGAAAAAACCAGTTCTGTTCTTCACTCTGACTCTCCCCCTGAAGAGAATAATTGGTTTTGAAAGGAGAGTAGAATGTTTTTGATTCTCGAAAGGTAACATCCATGGTAACATAGGTGCAGTGGGTGATTGGGTCATAGCATCGGTACCCCTTCTGGTGTAGCGCATACCCCAAAAATAAGCATCTAGCTGCTTGTGGAACCAGTTTTGTGCGTTGATTTTTATGTAGATGCACGAACGCTACACAGCCAAAAACTCGAGGTGGAATCATCAAAACGGATAGCAAGGAGACACGTGATGAAAGAACTTGTAATGGTGTTTTAAACTGTAAGACCCGTGATGGCATTCGGTTAAGGAGGTGCACGGTGGTAGCAACAACATCAGCCCAATGTCGGTTAAGTACATGTGCTCCAAGTAACATAGCGCGGGCAGTTTCGAGTATGTGCCGGTTCTTCCTCTCAGCAATGCCATTTTGCTATGGAGTTTGTGGGCATAAAGTCTCATGAAGTAACCCATGAATCCGAAAATAATCTTGGAACCATTGATTCATGTATTCCCCGCCATTATCAGACCTGAGTACCTGGATCTGTGATGTGAACTGAGTCTTTACCATCATATGGAAAGATTGAAATACCGTCAACACTTCATCTTTATGTTTCAGCAGATATAACCATGTCATGCGAATGCAGTCATCAACAAAGATTACAAACCAGCGAAATCCAGACACTGTAGTTACTGATGATGGCCCCCACACATCCGAGTGAATCAAAGCAAATGGAACTCTACTCTTATTCATACTTAAGGGATAAATAGTTCTATGACTCTTAGCTAAGATGTAAGTGTTACACTAGAAATCATGAGGCTGTATATTTGTAAATAACTCCGGAAATAAGTGTTTCATGTAACCGAATGATGGATGTCCTAACTGGCGATGCCACATCCAAATCTGTTGTTCTCTGGTGTTACTTTGATGTTGTGCATGATGTGCTTGACCCGTGCCGAGATCATCCATGTAGTAGAGCCCCCCCTCCTAGTACCACGCCCAATTATCTCCTTAGTGAGAATATCCTGAAGAAGACAAAAAGTAGGATAAATGAGCACAGCACAATTTAGATCGGAGGAGATTTGACTAACAGACAGTAATTTATGGGAGAGAGAGGGAACAAGCAGGGTGTTCTTCAAGGATGTTGCAGGTGACAAGGTCACAGTGCCTGCTCCTGTGACTGTGACTTCAGAGATAGCCCCATTGGCATTAGCAATTGTAGTCTGTCTTGGTGGTGAAGTCTTTAAAAAATCAGTAGCATCATAGGTCATGTGGTCAGTAGCCCCTGAGTCAAGTATCCATGCATCAATAGTTTTGTTGGGAAGATTGTTACCTGAATCCGAGAGGTGTACGTCTCCCTGTGGTGAGAGTTGAGATTCTATTGTAACCGTTGCAGCCTTACCACTAGTCTCGACCTTGTCTTGACGTTTCCAGGCTTGGAGTTCATGCCACTAGTCGGATAGCCATGTAGCTTGAAGGAATTCTCCCGGGTATGCTTTGAGTTACCACAATGGGAACACTTCATTCCACTAGAAGATGTTCGAGATTTAGAGGACGTACCAGATTTTTCGTTGCTTGAAGGCAGAGAACCCGTTGAGGAGGGCGTAAGTTGCCCAGTTTTAACACCTCTAGAGGCCAAAACCGCTCCCGGAGTTTCCATATTGTTACCGGTGATCATAACCCTTTGTTGGATAGCTTCTCTCTGAACATGTGCGTATGCTTGTTCAATAGTGGGAAACGGATGCATTTGGAGTACATCTGCTCGAATCTTGTCTAGTCTGTCATCAAGGCCATCCAAGAAGATGTACACTCTCTCTTCTTGAAGAAGATTATTGTACCATTGAATATCCACCGCACACTCCATTGGATTTGGACAGAGGAAATCAATTTCTCGCCACAAACCTTGGAGATCATTATAATACTTTTCAAGAGACCCTCCAGACTGGCGCAAGCAGGTCACACGGCGCCGGAGATCGTATATTTGCGAGGTATCACTGCCATCAAAGTACGTAGTAGCAATAGAATCCCACACCATCTTTGCTGTAGGGAATCGAATAAAGTTACCAATCAAGGATATGTCCATGCAGTTAATTAACCATCACTTGACAATAGCATTGTCAGTGCGCCACCTTCGAAAGCTTAGGTCAGTCTGTGGAGGCTGAGGAAGTTCGCCATTAATATATCCCAATTTGTCTCTGCCAGAGATATACATCTCAACAACTTGGGACCAAAGAGCATAGTTGGTGCCATCCAACTTAATGCCGATCTGAGCGGTGGAGGTCTCTGTAGTCGGGGTCGGTCTGTGCAGGAGCTCAGTCATTCTGGTGGTCAATTTAGTGAGGGTAGGGTTGGGCCGTTGTTCTCCAAACGGATCTGAGGTTTCCGAATCAGACATGGTTGTGTCTGCCGTAGGGTGTTCTTGTTGATGGGTCTTGGAGTAGAAGGGAGTTAACAATCGCACGCTGAGTGTTAGAGAGCGATGTTCGGTTCAGTTGTTGTAGATTGCGAAGAAGCAGGTGAGTCCGAGATTTCGCAGCGATCAGGAGGACGAGGCGGGTTGCCACTCAGCAAGAATTTGCAGTGGCGATATTAGCGGCCAACCACCGGCGACCATGGTGAGACGGCGAGATCTGGCAGAGCAACCACCGGACTTGCAGCGGCATTAGTAGCAGCCAATCACCGGCGACCACGGTGAGACGACGAGAAGGGAGTCGACAATCGCACCTAACGCTGAGTATTAGAGAGCAATGTTCGGTTCGGTCGTTGCAGATTGTGAAGATACAGACGAGTCCAAGATTTCGCAGCGATTAGGAGGATGAAGAGGGTTGCACTCAGCAAGAATTTGCAGTAGCGATATCAGCGGCCAACCACCGGCGACCACGATGAGACAGAGAGATCTGGCAGATCAACTGTCAGACTTGCAGCGACAGTAGTAGCAGCCAACCACCAGTGATCACGGTGGAATCAGTAGTTCTAATGTGAAGAGGAGCCGGGTTGCACTCAACAAGAGTTCGTAGCGGCAATATCAGCGGCCAACCACCGGCGACCACGGTGGAGTTGATAGTTCTAGGTAGATGAAAAACAAACCACACGTTGGAGCAACCGTCGGACTTGCAGCGGTAGTAGCAGCGGTCACCCACCGGCGACCAAGACTTCGCAGCGATCAGGAAGACGAGTTTGTCACGGACCGTAATGCTTTGATACCATGATAACTCGAGTAGAAGGAGAAAAACTCTTCTTCTTTCTTGTTTTTTTTTTCCTTTCCAACGAATGAGTTATATGCACACCTCTCCTAGTTACACCCGAACTGTCTTGTTCTTCCTTTCCTAGTTACATACAAATTACTATGATAAGAGTTATCCCAGAATTAAGGGACACTCTCCTCGTTTATAGCTCATGCCAATACCATACTTGAATCTTGCAACCTCAATCCCTAGGAAGTATTTGAGCTCACCAAGGTTTTTGATCTCAAATTCTTGCTACAATAGCCTTTTGAGAGCATCAATCTCTTTTAGATCATTTCCTATAACCACTATATCATCTACATATACAATCAGAATTGACACTAGTGTCTCTCCTCTTCACAAAGAGGGTGTGATCAGACTGGGTTTGTGTGTACCCAAAACGGATAAGTGTCCCTCTGAACCTATCAAACCAAGCCCTAGCTGATTATTTCAAGCCATATAATGATTTCCTTAATTTGCACACCTTTACCAATATTTTCATAAAAGCCGATTAGAATGTCTATATATACCTCCTCTTGCAAATCACCATTGAGGAATGCATTTTTAACATCAAGCTGAAATAGAGGTCATGAATTGATTAATGCTAGAGGTAACAAAATACGAACTAAACTCATCTTAGCTACTGGTGCAAAAGTTTCTAGATAATCAATGCCATATGTCTGAGTATAACCTTTTGCTACCAACCTTGCCTTGTACCTCTCTATCTTGCCATCAACCCTATACTTCACAGTGAACACCCATCTACATCCAACTGTTTCCTTGTCTGAAGGAAGATCAACTATTTCCTAAGTTTGGTTCTTAACCAAGGCTTCCATTTCTTCTTGCATAGTTGTTTTCCACTTAACTTTGAAAAGAACCTCATAAACATTACTGGGTATAGACATAGAATCCAGGGAAGAAAGAAAAGCTTGGTAGGAGGGTGATAAGGCACTATAAGAAAGATGGTGTGAAATGCAATAAACTGTACATTTTCTCTTTCCTTTGCGAAGAGCAATGGGAAGATCAGGTTAGTGGGATCAGCTGCAACAATAGTGTTAGGTAAAGGAACATTATCATTAGAAGAAATGACAGGCACAGGCTCAAGGGGATTACTTGGAACTGCATCTGCGGAACCTGGAGCTTTAGAAGGATTGATGGAGAGTGGTGCGGGTTGTGGATGTATGGAGTCAACCATCATTTGTTGGCATTGCTCAGGTAAAGAAATTGATGGAGGTGTTGCTGATGGAGGCACAAAGGAAACAGGAAAAGGAACAGACTATAAGTTCTCCTCCCCAAAACTCTCCCCCTGAGGAGAACCACTTGAGAAGTAAAAGGTATATTCAAAAAAAGTAACATCCATAGTGACAAATCTACTCTTCAACACAGGGTCATAATAACAATACCCCTTTTGGTTCTGAGCATACCCAAGGAAAACACATTTCTTGGCCTTATGATCAAATTTCTTGCGATTGGGGCCAAGAATGTGAACAAATGACACACAACTAAAAGCCCTTAGAGGAATGTGAAACATCTCTACCTCTGGAAAAAGAAGGTTGAATGGTACCTTAAACCCCAAAATAGACAAGAACTAAAGCACATACCATAAGACTTCTTACCACATCCACAATGTGTTTATTTTTCTTTCTACCACTTCATTCTATTGTCGTGTATGTGTACAATTGCTTTGATGAATTATACCATGCTCCAAAATGTATGTTGTCAATTCCTTCTCAAAATACTCTCTAGCATTATCCGATCTGAAGGCCTTAGTTCTTACTCCAAATTGTGTGAGAACCATCTGATGGAACTGTCAGACCAAGTTAGGGACCTTATCGCAGGATCTCATCAAATATATCCAAAAATATCGTGTGTAATCATCTACAAATAGGAAAAAATAACGGTAGCCACCCATGCAAGGAATATGATACGGTCCCCATACATCAGTGTAAACAATATCAAAAGCAAACACACTTCTTTTATCACTTGGTTTAAAAAAATGTCTATAATATTTTCCTAACAAACAACTTTCACACTCCAAGGTAGATAACCGAACAAACTTAAATAAATTTGGAAACAGAAATTTTAAAGAACTAAAAGAAAGATGCCCCAGCCAATTATGCTAGAGCATAATTTGACTCAGTTATTCTAATCTACTACTACTATTGTAACTAACATGATGACTCTAATATCTCAGAATCTCATCTAGAAGGTAGATTCCATTCACCTCAAGACCACTCCCAATCATCTTCTTTGACTCTAGATCTTGCAAAACACAATTATCAGGAAGGAAAGTCATTAAATAATTCAGATTTTTTGTCAAAGAACTAACTGAAAGTAGGTTAGTATGAAGTTTAGGGACATGTAAGACAGATGATAAAGTTGTTAGACAGTGTATGCCCTTAGCTCCAATCAAAATGATGTACATTATGACATTTAATGTAAATGAATAAAGTACATATTTGATTCATGTTATTATAGTGTGTTTCTATATAAAGTACATATTTGGGCTATCTTTGATATGCTAATCAGTGAGATCCTTAGAGGGGGTCAAAACCTGGGTATGTTGGGACAGTCCGAGAATTCATCTGAGTGGGTGATCATAGTAACAGGATCAGCCCCTTTGTTAGACAAAGTGAATGATCGATGATGCACTATCTCTGATGGAAACCAAAACTACCGGCAGTTGATTTCAACCGTTGAAATTTGTTTTGCAAAATATATTTTTATAGAGATATGCATATATATATTATGGTTTCAAAATGTTTGCAAAATGTTTTAATTCTAGGGATCCATGTGAGTAGAGAGTGTAACACTGTACCTTGCAGCCAAGGGAAAGGTCCTCTCTTGTCGAGCAGCGTTTGATCATTATGGGCTGAGAGGTTAAGTGTAAAACCATTAAGGATAATACCTGATTGGCTAATTTTGCATCTGTCCACAGTCCTTGGGTTTTTATAAGGTGACTTGACTCAGGAACCATTTAGTATAAATGTTGGGTCCATTAAGAGCGCATGATGATGGACTTAAATGATACATTGTGAATAGAATCAGTATTAGAATAAACTGAAATGATACATCATTCCCGAGGGGGAAACTTATGGGTGAATCTTATTTATTTATTAGCACTTAAAAACATCAAACTTGCAGAACTCTTATATTAAGATATGATATGATACCTTAGATTGTAACAACAAAGCAAAACAATGTATACATTGCAAGTTTACTTGACAATTACTTCTACGCCAACCTCACACTGTAGCTGCGTTGCATTTCACATTTGATGCGACTCGCTACCAAAATAGATAAAAACAAATTAAGAACAGAGAGAACTACTAATAAAAAACTAAATGAATGCTGACGTGCGTCCAGCTCTCAGCCAATTGCAGTTTGTTTAGACGAATGAATTTGCATGCAAAATCTTTGCTGGGAGATTGGATTTCCATGAATGAATCTCACACAACATAAATGTTATTTTGACTTGATAAAAATAAATAAATAAATAAAACGTTATTTTCATCCCAATCTAATTCAACTTATGCGAGTTTACAAAACAGGAGAGCAGGCAGCACACAATGTATTCGGATTTTCCATCCAAACCATCACAGTCGGTGGTGTCATATATGGAAAGCACACTTCTCCTTTACCCACCAAATTCTGATGGATTTTCCGTTCAATTGGACTTTCCTTACTAAGCAAGAGTGTGGCGTTTATTTAAAGATCCAGCCACCCCTTAGGCCATCTCCTTAGTCTCCACTATCCCATTTGTATAGTTTCACCGTTTCCTAGAGATGGCATGGCATGTAGTTTGGTGTTTGTCGTGCTCAATAAATTATTATAAGGTTTAAAATTTCATAACATATCAAGTCATATCAATCAATATGTCATTCCAGCAAAGTTTTGTTACGTAGAAAAACCATGGGTTTTATATATTTTCGGTATCTCTAATAATTCGTACAACTACTCCCTCCCCCCTCTCTCAATAATTTGTATATTTAATGCTAGGTTTAAGCAATGTTTAGATATTAATTAGAAATTCAAATTTGAATTTGAAATTCATCATTAAAAATCAATATTTTAAAATCTGACCTGGAGGCTGAACCAATTTTGACTCCTGGTTGTAGGTCACCAATAGACCATCTGACTCAAACGGGTTAAACCATACTATGTCAGAAAATCTACATCTATACTATATATAAAAATGTGGATGCAGTGTGAAACTTTTTATACTAAAATAATTCTCTGTTTTTTTTTTCTATTTGAGAAAGGTCATAAAAGTAATTATATTATAGTTTTAATGTCAGCTTTAATAGATACTATAGTGGTCATATTTGTGAGAAAATAGGCCTATAGCTACCGTAAAAAAAAAAGTAGCTACAGTTGCGGTGGCTATAGGCAATAGCTACGGTTGAACAAATCTGTAGCTAGAACTAACCTATAGTTACGGTTTGTGTCCGTGGCTAAAGCCTAACCTAAATATATATGCATTTGTAGTTATGGTTTTTCAGTCATCCGTAGCTACAAAGTTGGCTTTCTAGCTCCGATTTTGTGATGTCTGTAGCTACAAAATTTGGATTTATAGCTATGGACCCAAGTTGCCCATGAAAAGCGTATAGCTACGGCTTAAATAGTTGGCCTAAGAAGACACCACTCTGTAGCTACGTCTTAAACAATTCGTAGCTACTATCGAAAATAGTTTTTCGCAACGGTTTTCATTGACTGTAGCTAAAATAGTTTCATTAACAGCTAAATCCTAAGTGTTTTTCATTATTTTTTGAAGCCTTCTTTCATGTATCGAATACAAGCACAAATAATAATAATATAAGATGAATTAAAATTTAAAATTCCATTAAAAGATTATATAATAAAAAATGAATTATATCTCAAGGTGTTTTACCATTCATGTGTTTGCTAAAAATTCAAGGTTCTTGAATACATGAAACTCAATCCAAAAAAAAAAAATTGGCATGTAAAATTTGATCAAATGTTTCCATCCACACGTGTGAAGTCTCCTCCTTTACCATGTTCAGCCTATAAAAAAATAATAGAAAATAAATTAGAAATCACATTTTTGGAGATATAATAGAAAATACTCCCCTAATTGTATTGAACCTCTTCTTTGTGTAAATAAATACATCTTTACATATCAAAAACAAATGATCCTCTCTCTCTCTCTCCAAAGTACTAAACTGAACAAGTGAATTTAACAAGCATACCATTGCGAAATACCAATTATATCCTCACACTATACATACAATATCAAAAGAAGGATGATCAAAGTAATGACTATGGCAGTTTTGATTAAAGGCTATATTAACTAATCTATCATTACACATCTATTAGCTTTCCTATAACAATGAGCTAGAACTAAAGATGTACTTTGACCTATGAGCTCAAGGTGGCTTTAAACAAAGATTCATCTTTTAGAGAGGGGGGGAGAGAGAGAATGGAAATGGAACTTTTATAGGTAAAAGGGGCATTGTGGGTATATAAGAGTTTGAACATCGACTAAAGTTGGGATTGAAATTCTCTCTTTGTAATATAGGTTCTAGATATATATAATAGAGTTTGGATTTGGTGACTACAAAACACTAGCACATCCTATGCACAACACAAATGTAACTGCACATAGGGAATATCTTGCCATGAAAGACAGCAATAAGTACAAGGTAATGGTGGTCTATATTGGATTCAGATTGGTTGAATAGGCCCTCCAAAAATGATTCGATCTCATATGCTAAAGATGCACATCCAGTAAACAGATGGCCCGGAGCTAAGATATTATCCATGTTTAAGATCAGCTGATTAAATGAGAATTAATAATGGAATCCTTACCTCAGATTATGCCTTTTCTATTCTTTTAATTTCTACTATGGAAATCCAATTGAATTATTTTATTTTAAACACACTTGAATTAGTCAAAGACAAGGCTGGAATGATATTTTGATCAATTTAGAGGTGGTTTGGTACCATTGCTGTTTCGTCATGAAATGTTTTCGATTGACGTATATCAAATTGGCATACAACTGTTACTCTAGCATATTTATAGTTGAAATATAAACTTACCTTCCGTATTGTGAAACCTAACCAAGCTTTAATGCTTGTTTACCAATAAAAGTGTTTGTACTTATTTTCCAACAATTTCCAGATTTAATACCTGTAAGCTATAATAAGTAAAGTGAGATGGACTTGAATAGAAGGCTGGAAACTCAGGATTTTGGTTCCTTCATTAAAAGGTTTTGTTGGTGATCTCTTCTCTCCTTTTTCCCCCATTCTTTCTTCTCTATTCCCACTTTTTTTCATTCCTCTCTCTCCTCATCATCTCTTCTCTCTTTCTCTCTCCTAAGATATTCCCTCCAAAATTCTTTAAATTGAGTCACATTTTGTATATCAGGTTGAATTAATCTGATGATGGGAAGATGCCGGTAGTGTAATTAGGTATGTTAAACATTGTTACTTCTTATTCTGCAATTGGGATATTACAACTTAAAGCGGAAGGAGAACTTGCAAACAATTATCAACTGGTTTAGAAATGGAGGTAGCCAAGAAGCATGAAGTAGTTTTTGAGGGGACGGTGGGTTCAGAAAAGGGTCAGAAATCAGCAAGGAGCCTAGAAGAAGCTGTGGTTTTTTCTAGGATCAATGTAAACCCAACCTACCCAGTATGTGGTTACTTCAGCCCTCATATAATATGCAGCTGATAGAGAGTAAATTATCTTCTGAAGAAGCTGTGCTTCTACCTAGTTTCTACCCAGAGAAAGTGTTTTTGTCAAATTGGAAAGTAGCAAATCAGTACTACTACAAAAGCATGGCATTAGTGCAGCTTTTGTGGCAGGACTGCCTTAATTCTCTTGAAATAGACATTACTTAAAAAATATGGGCAGAGATGTTCATGGGTGTGGAACCCAAGAGTGTCCTTTGAAATACTTGGGACTTCCTTGGGGGAGGGGATCCTAGTGAGAGGAGTGTTGGACAGTTTTGTATGCTCTTAGCTTCAATCAGAATGATGTACTTTATGAGTTTATTGTAAATGAATAAAAGTGCATATTTGATTCATGTTCCCTTGGTATGTTTCTGTGTAATACCCTTAAACTGGACACTTAATGAGACTCGTGTTAGTTT
>NW_010729108.1:3631860-3671930 GCF_000365185.1 Nelumbo nucifera
CCACGCCATACAAGGAAGCCCAACTGGGCAGCTGTTAGGAAGGTTAAGTGAGCACATAAGCTTAATGGGCCTAAAGCCCATTTCGAACTGGGCTATTTTAATAAGTTAAATATGGGTGAATTCTGAGATGGGTCAGCAAATAGGATAGGGTCTTAACCTTATCCACTCAGAGAGTCCATATCTAAATATGATTCAGATCTAGAAACCTTCTAATGAGATTAGGAGAAAGTTGATCTAATCTGCAAATAAGATAAGGGTTTATCCTTATCACCTAAAGAGAGGTCTGATCCAAATATGATTTGGATCAGCAGCTCCTAATCCAATTAGGAGCTGATCTTTTAGGGTTACAGAAGCAGGAGGGGGCGGCAGCTTTTAAGAGAATCACATAATTAGATCCTCTTCAAAGCTGAAATCACAGAAGAAAGATTTCTGCAATCCCTGCAAAGATGCCGCCTCTTTCCTGCAACTGGCAGACATCCAGTTCGATCTCCAGTTGTGGGAGAAGTCAAGATTCGATCTTGACATCAATTCTTTGAGAAAGAATTGATAGGAAGTTGTGCTCACGTGCCATCCTACTATTTCTTGCGAAGGACAGAATTCTTGGAGAATAATACTGTTGATTCTACTTCATCCTGCACTGCGCCATCTTTAGTGGGAGCAATCTTTGGATCCTTCCTTGGGCATGAACACCTTCGTTGGGAGATACTTTTTCTCCGTATCAGGTATAATCCTCTCCTACTCCTTTTGGTTCAAATTTGGTTCAGCTTATGGTTCAAGATTGATTCTTGAAAATATGATTTTCTAAATAGGGAATGTGATTCCTAGTTGAAAGGGAGAGAAAAATTTTTGAAATTTGCCCCTTTATTCCGTAAGATTTGAGTGTCCATACGATGGATCTCTCATCCCTTCAAGGAATTCTGGGGTGAGGTGTTAGAGAGATTTCAGAAAAAGTTAGCTTCATGGAAAAAGAATTATATCTCAAAAGGGGTCAGGTCACTTTATTTAAGTCTACTCTTTCTAATCTTCCAACTTACTTTTTTTCAGTTTTCAAATCTCTTAAAGTGGTGGAAGAAATAGAAAGACTAATGAGGAACTTTTTGTGGGATTCAGGTGGGGATTTTCATAAAAACCATCTCCTAAAGTGGGAAGAGGTTTGCAAATCTAGATAATGAGGGGTTTGGGGATAGGAAGATTAATTACGGAGATTCCCTAAAGAGACTGAGCATTGTGGCATCAGTTATTAAAAGCATTTATGGGGTACACCCAAATGGTTGGGATACTGTACCAACTAGGGTGCCTAATGTAGAAGCCCATCAAAAGTGATCTGTCTTTACTTGTCAATTTTTTTTCAACATATGAGATATGGTGCCGTCACAAGATGAAAGGTCAAGTTTTGAGAGGACCTGTGGAGGGGACATTCTCCTTTTTGTCTCCCTTTTCCTCGAATTTATAACTTATCCAACTTCAGAGACAAAACTTTAGCTGAAATTCTAACCTAGGAAGTACTAGGTTGGTATTGCATTTGGGTTTAAGAAGACCTCTGAGAGATTTTGAAGCCTATGTTTGCTTGAATTACTCAAAGATGTGCAGATTTCCCTGCAGGGTGTGATGAGAGAGTTTGGTCACCCAATGTTAAAAGTTTACTCTCTTCCTTCTTTAGAAACTTTCTTCCTACACTTGAGCCTCCTTCCTTTCTTTCTAGAGAATTGTGGTTTAGTCTGATTCCCCCCAAAGTCAAGATTTTCTGTTGGGAAGCTGCCAACCAAATCATAGATACCCAAGAGAGGCTTCAAAAGAAATGGAAGAACTGGCACTTGTCTCATGTGTGTGTGTGTGTTGTGCTTGAAGAGTGGGGAGTCCACCAACCACTTGGTTTTGCTCTGTCCCTTTGCAGATCAATCATGGAAGCATTTTTTGTCTTTATTGAGAAAGAGTCGGGTTGCACCAAGGGAGGTTGTGGACCTATTCAAGACAGATTTCATTAGTTTTACTACTCAGAGACAAAAGGTCCTTTGGAAGTGTTTAGAGGGGCAATTTTGTGGGGGTTGTGGGCTGAAATAAATGCAAGACTGTTTGAGGAAAACTGCAAGTCTGTTGAAGAGATGTTAGAGTTAACAATAATTAGGGTGACACATTGGACACTAGGAATAGAGGAATTCAAGGGAGTTTCCATGAATGATTTGCTAAGGGGATGGCAAACTTTGGCTACTTTTCAGGTTAGAAAACAACAAAGAGTGCTAGATTGGAATCCTCCTAAAGCGGGTGTAATTAAGTTCAGTTTTGATGGGTGTTGTCTGGGGAACCTAGGGCCGTCTGGGTTAGGGGGTGTAGTAAGAGATCAGCAAAGCACTGTTATTCTCAGTTTTACAGGCCCAACAGGACAGGGTATCTCTCTGAGGGCAGAGTTGTTAGCACTGATTCAAGGTTTAGAATTGATACAACAGTAGGGGTGGAAAGATGTTGTAGGAGAAGGGGACTATCAAACTGTGATTCCTCATTCAATTGGGTTCCTAGAGTGAAAATATGGTGGCAGATGGTTTAGCAAGAGCAGGGGTGGGGAAAGAGGTAATAGAATAGGCTTGCCTGACGCAGGGTTGTACTAGGTAAATATCCTGGGTTTTTGCTTCAAATATGTTGAGTTCACACTTAAACTCCTACCCCATATGATTTATTTTCTTCCTTCAAATTAGTTGAGTTCACACTTTAAACTCCTATTCACATATTTCTCCATCATCAACTTCAAGGCATCCTAGGCCTCCTATTGATGAAGGTTTGTCCAACCATGGACAATTGTCATCAACTTTAAATCCTAACCTTCAAACTTCAACCAAAGCACTTGGCATGGCATGACACTCATATGGGTTTTCAAGAATCACAACAAGGTTATGTTTGGATTGATCTGTGGGAGTCAAAAAGCAGAATGGATTTCATGATTCTATGAATAATGTAATTGATGAAGGGTGATTTGGCACGACCTCCTAATCAGGTGATACGTGTGTGTGACTCAGCATTTACGGCAGCTCGGCATAGGCGGACCGGCACGTGGGCATGACTCGACGCAGGTGACATCTCAACAAGTATCAGCTTGCCATAGATCGAGCTCAAGCACGCCGGTGTCCCGAGCTACACTCCGAGCTAAGTTCATCCCAATACACGAACTGGAACAACAAGTTCGCTCCAGGCCCAAGCAAGTGGGCCACCTCAAAGACAACTCGCCTCAGACAGAATCACCTCGCCACGCCACCAGTAGCTCGTCATAGAGTAGCTCGCTACAGGGTGGTTCGGCTTTTCACGGGAAGTTTCTCACCTTACAAAGCCGTACCTGCCAGACTGCTCCCGCGTCCCTCGCTTGACGATGCAGCGTCTGCCAATTCAGAAGGCTGCGCCCCAGTCTCCCACTTGGCGGCGTCACACCTACAGGTTGTCTTCTGGCTGAAGGGACCGTACCATGCAACGGTCACTGTAGCCCGCCTACTCTCAGCCCTGACAGTAACGGCCAGCCACTCCGAGGTACGACCTGATAGCGGATCGCCACAGCAGGGATTCGGGATCAACCCCACCGAACCCGTCAGACGCCAGTATATAGGCACTCTGACCCCTCAGAAGCAAAGGTATCGCATATTCTCCACTCTCTAGCTTTCTCATCTTCTTGCAAAAACTTATTCTCCCTCAGCTCGCTACCAAATTCTAACTTAAGCATCGGAGAGTCCCCGCCGGGTATTCAACCTCGAGTCCCTTCGTCCTTCTTACAGGTATCTCTTGCCTGTCGCAAATTAGAAGCCTCGTCACTTCCAACTAGGAGTGGTCGGATTGCGCATCATCAATTGGCGCCGTCTGTGGGATCGTTTCAAAGGGCTTCTCTACCAAACTTTCACCAGCATCAATGGCGTCTTCTAGCAACGTCGGGCTTAACAACAGAACAAACACCTCTGGAGGGCACCTCCAAGCTCCCACTATTGGACAGTTTACTATACCCCTCAACGCCTTCAGAATCCCCACGCTGGACCTACCCTAGGTCGCCAAAGCTGTGAACTCCCCACTCCCTTCTGCAGTGAACACCACCTTCGCTGAACCCGCCGTGGTCCCCCCCGCGATGGGGCAGAGCCAGCTTGGTGACTTAGTGCAGTGCATACGAGTCATGCAAGCCCAGATGCAGCAAGTCCAACAACTTCAGCATTACCAACAACAAGTCTTGTGTCACTTCTACCAGCAGCAATTCCCAGCGCTGCAACAGAGTCAGTAGCCAACCCAACCGCGGTGCCCCATAACACCGTTGAACCAGTAGTCGTTCGATCGCCACCGAAGTAGCCAACCTCCCCGTAGGGGCAAGACCTCCTAGGCCTCGTCTCACAGCAGGAGAGGACCAACAGCCTCCGCCGCCTCGCAACAACGAGGCAGGTCGGGGAGGGCCCGCCTCACCAAGGCCGGTCCATCCCAGCACGTGCAACCGGAAGCCTCATTGGCAAGCAATTGGTTCAAAGTCCTGGCAACGAACTCTATACGAAGTCCTTCAACTCGTGAATGCCAGTTCCAGTCAGACTCTCACCAGGCCAAGGCCCGACCCGGCAACACCGAAACAACCTGCACTAGCGCAAACTCAGCCAAAAGGCAGCGGAGGCGGCGTCCCAAAGCCCACCATGCACTAATCCCTGAACAGCTCACGGAGTTCGACCAGCCCGAGCAGCCCAAAGGTAAGGCGAGAGCGGACCCCGGAGTCACGAAGGCCGCACCCTCCTTTCAGTACCATCTCCCCTCTCTCCTGACCTCCTAATGGATCCAATGCCGAAGGGCTTTAAAATTCCCCCTCTGGACAAGTACGATGGGTCGTTCGATTCGAATGACCATGTGGACTCCTTTCAGTCCCAAATGCACCTTGCCGGAGCTAGCAAAGCCTGCATGTGTGTCGCCTTCTCCACGACCTTCAAAGGGGTAGCGCACATGGTATAGAAATCTCCCATCCGGGACAATCCGGAGCTAGGCGCAGTTCGTGCAATCATTCACCTTGCACTTCATCACTAGCAAGAAGTGTCCGAGGTCACAGGAAAGCCTTCTCAGCATCATCCAAAAAGAGGGAGAGTTCATCCAGAGCTACATCAAGCGCTTCAACGACACCTGCCTCTCGATCCCTCACCGCGGCCAAAAGAGGAGTCACCCACCGGGAGTTCAAGTGGCACGTGGTAGCAAACAAGCCTAAGGACATCACCGCCTTCCTCAAGCTCGCCGACCAATTCATCAAGACTGAAGAGGAAATGAACCAGAAGGCCAGAGCCCCAGCAGAGAAGAGGAGGAGAGACAATGACAAGGCACACCACGGAAACAGTAAGAGGAAGAAGAGAATGTCCCCAGCCATGGGAGACAAGTCAGGTTGGCACCCCCAAGATCCTCCAGTTGAGAGGACGAACTACACCCCTCTCAATGCGAGGCAAGGGGAAATCTTAATGACAATTAAAGATGCACCATTTGTAAGGTGGCCACCCCGGTTGAAGGGGGACCCCACCACCAGGAATAAGAATGTATATTGCCATTTCCATAAAGACCACGGTCATAGTACCGAAAACTGTAAAAGTCTCTGTGACGAGATTGAGGAACTCATCCGTCGCGGGTAAAAGAATTTTGTACAGAAAAGTAATAAAAGCCAGGCAAATCAGCAGCGGGAGTAGGGGAGAGACGCCCCTGAGTCCAGTAACATGAGAGCTGAGCAGCAAGAACCGCCCGAAGAAAGACCAGTCCGCGGGGTGATAAACACGATTACCGGCGGATCCATCGTCGCGGGCTGCACCTCGGCGGCAGGGAGGACCTCGATCCACGAACTAGAGCATGAAGAACGGAACCTGCCGAAGCGCCCACGGCCTGTAGACCCCATATCTTTCACCAAGGATGATGCGCGAGGAGTCCAGTACCCCCATGACGACGCGTTGGTCATAAGGATGAAGATCAATGACTTCGAGGTCAGACGTGTCTTGGTGGATTCAGGAAGCTCAGTCGACATCCTGTTCAGAAGCACCTTTGACAAGTTACAGCTCTAGGAGAATGACCTCCAGCCCACGAGCACCCCCCTAGTGGGCTTCAGTGGAGAGGAAGTTAGGCCCCTCGGCCAAATCTCATTGCCTGTAGAGATCGGGACATGGCCCTACGTCGCAAGATTTGATCACACCTTCCTGATGGTAGCCACGCCCTCCCCGTACAATGCCCTTACAGGAAGGCCCATCACCCACGTGCTTCGCGCCGTGGTATCCACCTACTACCTGACGATGAAGATCCCCACGGACTTCGGGGGGTCGGAAAACTTCTCACAACCGATTTCATCATGGAAGCTCATTACCTGAGCTGGGTGGCTAACCCCGTTCTAGTTAAAAAGGCCAACGGTAAATGGCGCATGTGTGTCGACTATACCGACCTAAATCGGGCTTGCCCAAAGGACAGTTTTCTGCTCCCCAAAATCGATCGTCTGGTGGACACAACCTCAGGGCATGAGTTGTTGAGTTTCCTAGACGCGTACTCGGGCTACAACTAGATCAAGATGGACCCCGCCGACGAAGAGAAAACGGCTTTCATTACTGAACTGGGCATGTACTGCTATAAGGTTATGCCCTTTGGGCTAAAAAATGTCGGGGCGACCTACCAGAGACTTGTAAATCGAATTTTTGAGCCACTGATTGGTGACAAAGTTGAATGTTATGTAGACAACATGGTCGTCAAGACCCGACTTTCGAGCTATTTAATAAGTGACCTGCAATGCGTGTTTGAAATCTTGTGCAAGTATAATATGAAACAAAACCCGAACAAGTGTATCTTCATTGTCACCTCAGGAAAATTCCTAGGCTACATAGTTAGCCGACGTGGAATCGAAGCCAACCCTGAAAAAATAAAGGCCATCCTGGATATGACCCCACCTCGCATATTGAAGGAGGTTCAGAGGCTGAATGGTCGTATAGCTGCCCTGAGCCGCTTCATGTCTAAGTCGGTAGGTCGCATCCTGCCTTTCTTCAAGGCCATTAAGAAAAGTAAAGACTTCGAGTGGACTGAGGAATGTCAGTCTGCCTTTGACGAACTAAATAATTACCTGAATAGCATCCCGGTTTTAACCCGGCCCGAGGAGGGCGATGTTTTAAAGCTGTACCTCTCCGTAAGCGACAAGGTAATCAGCTCGGTACTGTTAAAAGAAGTAGATCGGGTCCAATGACCTATCTACTACGTGAGCAAAGTTTTGCAGGATGCCGAGACTAGGTACCCAGAGATCGAGAAGCTGGCATATGCGTTGATCACAACAGCTCAGAAACTTCGGTCGTACTTCCAAGCCCACACGATCGTTGTCCTTACCAATCAGCCTCTGAGACAAGTATTGCTCAAGCCCAAGGTATCTGGGAGGTTGACGAGATGGGCTATTGAGCTCAGCGAATATGACATTCGGTACGAACCCCGAACGGAAATTAAGGCCCAAGCCTTGGCCGACTTCATGGCAAAATGCACTTTCAGCACCACAACACTCGAGCTGATGGAAATCAAGTACGTAAAGGAAGCCTCCACCAATGCGGAACTAGCCCCAATTACAACAAAGTCAACTTGGGACAAAGAGCCTTGGATCCTCCACGTAGATGGCTCGTCGAATCAGCAAGGAAGCAGCATTGAAGTCATCCTATACGAACCAGGCGGAGCGAAGCTAGAGTACGCGCTCTGCTTCGAGTTCGCGACATCCAACAATGAAGCGGAATACGAGGCACTGATAGCCGGACTCATGATAGCAAATGAAGTACAAGCGAACCACTTCGTCATCTGCAGCGACTCACAGCTTGTGGTTAACTAGGTAACCGGCGATTACGAAGCTTGCGACCTCAGCATGGCCGCTTACCAAGCCAAAGCCAGGGAGGTTCTACGCGGCTTCCAATCGTACTTCATTAGGCAAATTCCAAGATCTGAGAACGCTGAGGCCGATGCATTATCCCAGTTAGCTAGCACAAGCAGCAATTCCATGAGGATCGTGTTTATAGAGAACCTGCCTCGGCCTAGCATTCTCAGGGGGGCAGAGGAGGTAGCTCCTGTTATGCAAGCGGAGCCAAGCTGGATTGATCCACTCGCTCTACCCTTCACAATGCAGCCAGAAGGGTAGAGCGACAGGCAGCCAAGTGCATCATTATAGACGAACGGCTATACAGAAGATCCTACACACTCCCCTACTTGCGTTGTTTACGACCCGACCCTTAGAGGCTGAGCTCATTCTCCGCGACACTCATGAAGGGCTATGCGGCAGACACTTGGGGAGCACGGCCCTCGCCCAGAAAGCATTGCACCAAGGATACCACTGGCCAACGATGAAAGAGATGCACTCGAGCTCGTCAAGAAATGCGATAAATGCCAGAGGCACGCCAATATCCATCACCAACCCGTTGTCGACCTGAAGCACCTCACCAGCCCAGGGCCCTTCGCACAGTGGGGAATCATCATTCTTGGACCAATCCCACCAATGACAGGACAGAGAAAATTCTTGGTGGTAGCAGTGGATTACTTCACAAAATGGGTAGAGGCAGAACCCCTAGCGACAATTACAGCTCGAACGGTACAAAACGTTTTTTGGAAGAATGTAGTATGCCGCTTCGGACTACCTCGAGTGCTCATCTCAGATAATGGCAAGCAGTTCGAGGATATCAAGTTTCAAGACTGGTGCGCCGAGATGGGGATACGGCAGAACTTCCCCTCGGTAGCGCACTCTCAAGCGAACGGGCAAGCAAAAGTCACAAACAAAGCTATACTCCGCGGACTGAAGACCCACTTAGCCCGAGCTAAAGGGTTATGGGTGGACGAACTACCCAGTGTATTATGGGCCTACCGAACTACTACCAAGACTGCCATGGGTGAAACCCCCTTTAACCTCACCTACGGCACGGAGGCAGTAATTCCGGTTGATATCGAAGTACCCACGTTACGCTTAGGAGCGTATGACAAAGAGGCCAACAATGAAGAGCTCCGCAGCAATCTCGACCTAATAGAAGAGGTACGGGACCTCACGTATATCTGGACCACAGCATACCAACAAAATGTGGCTTGGTACTATAACAACCGGGTCAGGAAGCAGCACTTCCATGTAGGCGACCTGGTCCTTCGGAAAGTAATGGTACCTGAGCCCGGAGCGGGAAAAATGGGGCCGAACTAGGAAGGTCCCTACCGGGTAAAACGAATACTCGGGGAAGGCACATACAAGGTCGAAACGTTGGAAGGAAAGCAAGTACCCAAGCCTGGAACATTAGCAATGTAAGGCAGTACTACCTATGACCAATGGCCCAGAGTGGACACCAAGTCGCTCCGCATGGGCGAACTAAGTCCCAGTCGCCTCTACGGCATGGGCAAAGCTTAGGAGTGGACTCTGAGTCGCTCCCAGAGCCTAAGGGCCAAGATGCCGAACTGATAAGGACCTCGGCACCAACCAAATCCCAATCGCCTCTACGGCATGGGCAAAGCTTAGGAGTGGACTCCAAGTCGCTCCTCGAGCCTAAGGGCTACGAAACTGAACTAACGGAGGCTCTAAACAGTGCGTAGGACCTCACCCCCTTGCCCGCTAGAGTCAAAAGTGCAAACAACTCGGGCATCAATCCGATGATGCCTACACCAGCACGACAACGATCGTGGTTTGGGCCCATCAGAGGACCTACGTTCAGACAGACGAATTCTATGCGAACAACTTGAGGCAAGAAACTTAGGAAAAATCTCACTGAAGTTACCCTCACTCACTACCAAGCTCGGTAGCCTGATAAGTTCAAGGTAACTCGCGCAATTCGGGATGACTCCCACTTCAGTTACCCTCGCTTGTTGCCAGTTTGGTAGCTCGACAGCTCGGGTAACCCATATACGTACGGCTTGGACCAGAAAGGAACCGTTCTAAGCAAAAAACAATATTTCATTAAGTACCAAGGTTCTTTCAAAGAAAAACAACAAGCCTAACGGATCGAGAAAATACATCAAGAAGAAAAAGAAAAAGGTAGAGAAAATCGGGCTCAGCCACCTGGGAACATGCACTCAAAGATCAGAAGAAAAAGAAGAACAACCCCAACATCAATGGTCCACTAGTTCCACGTTCTCATCAGCCTCCTCCAAGGAATCGGGCTCCTTCTCCTCCGCTGCGTACGCCGTCTCCGGAGCTAGGCCCTTCATCGTGATACCGTCAAGGCTAAGGCCAGAGAACTTCTTCCAGACTAGGTACCGATAGAGCTTGAACCCCGAACGATAGGAGTTCACACCGTACTCGACCTGAAGGTCGCAGAACTCCAGGGACTCTTTAAAGCGGTCCACCGCCTTGACCCTTTCTTCCTCCACGGCAGCGTTAAAGGTTCGAGCTCATTCGTGGAGGGTAGCCTCCAGACTTTGAACCTCCTGCCAAAGGCGCTCCCTATCCTCAGCCATCCTAGAGGACTCCTCCCTGTAGCGAGCGTTCTCCTTGATCAGCCGGGAGATTCGTGCTTCTTGGTCTTGAAAAAATAGCCCCTGGGCCTCGCTTCCCTTCTTGGCATGGAGGACCTCACCCCGGGCCCAGTCCAACTCGTGATTGAGCCTTCGTACTTCCGTCCTCTACGTGAGGGCGTCCTTGGAATGAATGGCCGTCTGACAGACAATGGCATGGAGAGCGGAGTTCAACTGCCAATAGAAAGTCGAGGTAAGTAAAAAAAGAAAAAGAAAGAAAGAAAGAAAGAAAGAAAACAAGCACTTACCACCATGCAGTGAGTCGTAGCCAGCTCTAGGAGCCGCCTAGGGTGCATCCTCGACCATTCCGCGACCTCCTCATGGAAGATCGATTCCCGGCTCCTCCGCGTGGCCAAGACATAGTTGGTGATGCTCTCATCTCGCCCCTCAGTGGGGAACACTGGCATGGCAGAGGGGTCGGCTGGCGCGGATGGAGGGTACGGCCCCGGAGGAGGAACCTCTTCTTCACCACCTTCTGCAGCTACTCCCTTGGGAGACGTGGGTGGGATCTCCGGCAGTGGAGCAAAGGACGGGTCCGTGGCCTCGAACTTAGCACCCCTAGAAGAAGACACTTCGTCTTGGCGAAACCTCTTCGCCCTACGCTTGCCCGTCTGAGAGTTCGACAAGAGGCGATGCGCATCCACATCCGACATTATAGCTGCAAAAGACAAAGAGACGTTAGCCCAGCTCGCAAAAACCAAGAAAGGAAGGAAAAACCTAAAGGCAACCTACTGGGGCTCAGGCCGGCTTGCATGAGCGTGTTCTCGGCCAAATAGTCCACGCAGGTGAAGCCGATCTCTGTCCAGGACTATAGCATTTCCCGCATCCTCAGATCCAAGCTAACGCCCGGATCCTGAATGGTAGCCCTCCAGTGGGTCGGAAAGGGCCACCCTTCGGGATTACGAACTACAAAATAGCCCCACTTCCAGGCCAGGATCCTGTTGGACAACCCATGGAGAAGCTTGAAAGCCGGGACGGGGTGAAAAATAATAAGAGTGCCAGTTCACAGGAACTCCAGGGGAAACATTCTTGATTGATAGGATGGAGGCGAAGGTATCAAGGGAAAGAGGAAGACAGTACTCGTGAAACAAAGAAATGGTCCCCACCAAGTTCCGAATAGAATTCGGGTGCAACCGGTCTATGGTAACATTAAAGTGAGTGAGGACCTCTACTATCAGAGGGTGCAGGGGAAGGCAGAGACCAGCCACGAGCTGCTCCTCGAAGATCACGATTTCGTCATAGTCGTGCTCCCAAGGATAATCGCCGGTCAGAAGGCTGTAGGTAAGCTCCCTCAGGAGGTCGTATTGGAAGACCAAGGCCCAGAGTCTCTCCATCGACATGGAAGAAGGGCCAAAACTGTCCAGCTCCCGACTTTGGGAGGTGAAAGCCAAGTTACCAGAGGCTTCCCGAGCCTCCGGAGACCACCCCTCGGAAAGTCCCCAAGCTCCCGCCGAGCTCGAGGGGGCTTCGCCCCAACTACCAGCCCAGGAAGGGACACCGTATGGATACCCAAACATAATTGGATAAGGCAGAAAAGACTCACCAAAGAAGACGGAACCACTTTGGCTTCCAGTTCTCAGGTCAGCGGTTCAACAGTCTAGTTTGAGAGGGTCAAACCGGTAAGATGTAAAACATAATATAACTTTTCTCTTTTGACCATTAGATTAGGATTATGTTAAAGTCCACCGGTAAGAAGTGAGAAAAAAGAAAGAGAAGATGAAGAAGAATAAGACAAGGAATCGTTGTCAGAGGTGGTTGTCACCATGTTCACTGATCATTGTTGCATAATCGTTTTGCCTTGAGAAGAAGAAGAAGGAGCTGCCAGTGGATATCTCCAAGTTTATCATCATTGTAACTATAACACCATTTGCCCTTGATAACTCTGTATTTTGATGCCTTAAGGGCATCATTTCAGGGGTATTTTCAACTTTAGAATAGTCAAAATGTGTCCTCTTCCCAGTTAAATTCAATACTGTGACCTATAAGGGTCTCTGTGCAACTCTCATGGAAAACTGAGGAAGTTTCATGGCTGAAATGCAGTTTTTGGGAAGCTGGTGTGAAGTCCAACTGAGAGAGGGGGTGTTTTTGTGAAAAACTGAGCACAGGAGGGCACCTCCTATCTACTAAACCCAGAATGGCGCCCCTCCTACTATATTAGCATGCTCCCCTCTCCTTAGCAAACCCTAGGGTGCCTTCTAACTCATTCTTTTCATCCTTAACAAACCCTATCCGCCCCTAACTGCTAAATCCTCACCTTCTATCCCTTCTAATCTCCACCATCCATTCTAGTGCACTTTCTTTTTAGCATTCTAACCCTAGAGATCTACCTAACTTCTAATCTTCACCATTCCACCTTTAGCCATTAAATCTCAGCCCTACATAATATTGAGTGCCCTCTCCTTTTCTTTTCAGCCTTAGGATCACATTAGAACAATCTTAACCCTCTATTCTAAACCCTAGGATGCCCATATTTTTGCAAAAACCCAACTGCCATTTTCCTCTTTCTCTCTAATCCCAGTTTTATCCACCCTTCTCTATAAAAAGGACCCCAAGGGCCCTGGAGAAGGGGTTGGTCAATTCACCCAGTTCACAAGGCTAAGGTTTCTTGAGGAATTCAAGGATTGTAGAAGGGAAGGACGCCCAGATCTTGCTAGGAGGGGTTCCTGCAAGTAGTCCAGCCAATTTACAGCCACCGCCACTGGATTTGATCAACCATCATTTTATTTTCTTTATTTTCTTTCATGCTATTTTTATTTCAGCAATCTTTTTAGATTTAATTTCTGTTCTTTTGTGCATTTTGCAAATCTGAATTCATCCGATTCAAGGCTAAGGTGTCTCGAGGAATTCGAGGGCTGAAGAAGGGAAGGATGCCTATATCTTGTCAGGAGGGGTTCCTGCAAGCCGTCCCACCAATCTATAGTTACCGCCACTAGATCCAAATTTTGGATCACTTTTATTTATTTCTTTTGTTGCTTTCAGTGTTCTTTAATTTCTGAATTTTAATTATTGTTTTGTTTAATTCCAAACCTATAATTTCAGCACTAATAAATTTTATTTTCTTATTTTCTACAATTCCTAGTTCCATTTTCTTTTTATTTGTCCGGAACAAAGAATAATAATTTTCCCTTGCTTCTCTATGGATTCGACCCCTTCCTCACCACGTCCTACGTTGTTTAAGGTTACGTGAGGATTGGAAAAATTGATAAATATCTAAATTGGTGTTCTGAAATGTTTAATGACACGCTTCCGCCAACACCAGCCCTCTTCTTACATCTCTCTAAATCTCCTCATATCCCAAGTCCTTTGCTTTGTTGGTGTATCTCAGATTTTAATATAAGACTGGTGTTTAATATCTCAACTCTTGCATTAATTTTTCAATTTCTTCATTGGGGTTACAATTTTTTTTTACTCTTACAACTTAAAAAGAACCACAAAAATGAGAAAAGTCAAAATCAAAATGGACAAATTAAAAACCCTAACTAATTTTGGCTATTGGGAATAATCAAATAAGATTATGAGATATGAAAGTTCTTTTTTCAACTTGAGAATCGCTAATTGAGTCAAACATTTTAACGGTTAAACTATCCAAGTCAGTGATTCTTTGACCATTTCAATGCTTTTTGTAATATAGTGGTTCAGGGCCAAAACGGGAACCGGTGACCTAATCGGTTCTTGGGCCTAACGGTTCGATTATCCAATTGAAGGGATGGGAGATCCATCATATGGATGGCCAAACCCTGCAGGAAGGTTGGGCAAATTTTCAAAAATTTCTTTACTCCCATCCGGGAATCGTATTACCAATTTAGAAAACTGCATTTTCAAGGTTCATTCTTGTAACCAAACCGGACCAAATCTGAAACCAAGATTAGGGAGAGGTATACCTGATATAGAATCTACGCAAAAATGCTCCTCCCAACGCAGGTGTTCACGCCTAAAGAGTGTACCAAATCCTCCCTCCACTGAAGATGACACAACATAGGATGAGGCAGGATCAGCAAGTAGTTCTTCACCAAGAACTTTTGATTCTTCAACAAGAATCGAATGGGGTAGTGAGCACAGCTTCAGAATTGTTTCTTCTAGCAAGAAACAATATCAAGATCAAATCTTGATAAGTTCCAAGAAATGGAGATCGAACAGGGTAGGGCGGCAAGAGCAGGGAAAGAAAACTGAAGGTAGAAACAATCAAATTGTGTTGTTTTCTGTGTGTATTTTCATATCTGCCCTGCTCTTTATATATAGCCTTAAAGAGATAATCTTCTAATCTGATTAGGAGTTTCTTGATCCAAATCTTTATTTGGATCTGAACTCTTTAAGTGATAAGGACAATCCCTTATCTTATCTGTAGATCAAGATCAGCTACTCCTAATCAAATTAGGAGTTCCCTGGTCCAAATCTTTATTTAGATCTAGACTTTTTAAGTAGATAAAAGTTATCATCTTATCCTTATCTGCTGATCCATACCCAAATTCGCCCCTATTTAATTAATCCAATTAACCCAGTTCTAAATGGGCTTTAGGCTCATTAAGCTTTCAGGCTCACTTCCTTTTAATGCGGGGTAGCTTGGCTCTCTTTGTATGGCATGGGATCCDATCATTGATCTACACATTAGCCACATGGGTTCAGCCTAGCCTCTATTATAAGGTCTGGCCAAATTCACTATTGAATACAGCGAATCCCTAACCCAGTTCTAAATGGGCTTTAGGCTCATTAAGCTTTCAGGCTCACTTCCTTTTAATGCGGGGTAGCTTGGCTCTCTTTGTATGGCATGGGATCCGATCATTGATCTACACATTAGCCACATGGGTTCAGCCTAGCCTCTATTATAAGGTCTGGCCAAATTCACTATTGAATACAGCGAATCCCTGAGTCCATCACCATGGAATCTTAACGGGCCCAACATTTACACTAAATGGTCCTTGGGTCCAGCCATCTTATGAAGGCCCAAGGACTGTGGGCAGATGCAAGATTAGCCCATCAGGTATAACCCTCAATGGTCTTACACTTAACCTCTTAGCCCTTAATGATCAAACACTGCCTGACAAGAAATGACCTCTCCCTCGGCTGTAAGGTATAGTGTTGCACTCTCTACTCATAAGGATCCCGGGAATTAAAACTGTTTTCCAAACAATTTGAAACCATAATATATAAGTATGTATCTATATAAATATATTTTGCAAAACCAAATTTTAAACACATTTGAAATCCACAGCCGGCAGTTTAGGTTTCCATCTGAGAGTGTACATTACCCTAATCATTCACTATGTCCGACAAAGGGGTTGATCCTATCACTATGATCACCCACTCAGATGAATTCTTGGACTGTCCCAACATACCCAGGTTTTGACCCCCTCTAAGGATCTCACTGATTGGCATATCAAAGACAGCCCAATCCGACACCTAGTGCAATATCATAATCGAGTATAGGGGTCAGATGTAACATTCCAGTTTTGCCCATCTATCTCCATGGTCCAGGGCAATACTAGAATTTGGTCTGGTTCAGGGTTTTAAGAAAGCCCACATTGCATGTACCTCAGGTCTCACCGTGGCAATTGAGACAAGCCACTCCAACCAACTTGGTAGCAAATCAGTGTTAGCCTTGGCAGGATAAATATCCCCAAATCTATGCAATGGTTGTGACGATTCTAAACTAACACGAGTCTCATATGTGTTCAGTTTAAGGCTATTACACAGAAACATACAACAATAACATGAATCAAATATGTACTATATTCATTTAAAATAAATGTAATAATGTACATCATGTTGATTAGAGCTAAGGGCATACACTATCTAACACCGATTTGGTCTGGTTTTAAAATAGTGATTAAAATACTTTTTTTTTAATTTAGTCCCTATTTAAATACAGGGCTTAAATTGTAAATTAAACTACTACTTTTCATCTCATTCAGTTCCCTCTGTTTAAATCTTGCATTTTTTTTTGATAAATGAACAAAAGGAAAAAAGATATATTAAAAAGATAAAGCACTACAAAAAGAAGAGTATAGTCAGACATGTAGGTCTATCAATGATACTTGAAATTTCACAATTTGATCTGATTATCACATATTTGGATAAGGTGTTTATATAATCAGATTTGAATTTTGCAATCTGCATTTGATTAAGAATAAAAAACAAAAAAAATATGTAAAGTTTATGGAAAATTTTGGATATATTATTACTATAATTATCATGATCTAGAACTGTCATGTGCAAAGCACATGTATAGTTACTAGTTATTATTAAAAGTGTAAATGATAGTGTGGAACTCTTGTTTAACTAAAATACTCCAATTTTCATGTTGGTCCCTCTCTAATTGTAAGGACAAAAATGTAATTTGAATAATCACTTTTTTCCTCATTCAAATCCCTCTCATTAAGGCTTATATTTAAGACATTAATGCCTATTAACATTCATGTTATCCTATTCTTGACTATAATACCCCTATTTTGAGTTTGGTCTCTCTCTAATTCTAAAGGCACAAAATGTAATTTGAATTGCTACATTTCTGCTCATTCAATTCCCTCTCATTAAGTCTTGTATTTAGGGTATTAATTAGGATTTTTCAATTGATGTGATTGATTAGATCAATTATCATGCATGTGGATGTATGTGATATGTGATGTGCTACATACATGGGCCATAAGCACTTGGCCCATGTTCATTCATTTTTGGCTCTCTACGCACACCATGGATGAATGCACATCATTGCCATGGTGCCCTAAAGATCATTGGAAGATCTCCCTCTCACTGGGCCTTAGATCAATGGGAGCCACTTTGGTTTGACCTAAATCAAATATAGGGACGTAACAACTTGCTCCCTCCAGATATATATAAGTGCATGTGATAAGGAGATTCATATGATGAACTCTCTAAAGGCCTTCTGTCATTAGTATGAAGATGGGTTTATCAGTAGTGAGGAGATGCACCATAAAATTGGGTTATCCATTTGCTGGTGAGTCTGTTTTATTGCTTCATAAGATGATAGGGGCGTCATAGACCAACGTGGAAGGGGCCTATCCTAAAATGGAAGACTCTATCATGGTACTTTGGCATTCACGAATATGACGGGTCTGCACTTACTAGACAAAAAGGTTTAACCTAAAATGGCAATGAACCTTGTTTGACAAAGGCCAAAGGGAAAGCTCATAAGATGAGTGGATATGATCCTTCACAAAAAGTGGTGGGGCTTTGCAGCTGAAACTGTTGGCTCCATGCACCATATGTGATTTCCCACATTTCTAGAGACATAACCGCGTCTCCGTCACTAAGATGGGAGGGAAATCTCAAAGATGAAGAAATGAAAATGGAACATAGGTTAAAAGAATTTTTTATGTAAATAACATGAATCAATTTAGGTTGTGGACTAATAATTTGCATTGTCTTTTATCAGAAATGGAAAATAGGCAATTCGCCAAAGTGTTTGACGATAATAAGCTTAAGGGCCCAAATTATGCTAACTGGTTCTGTAACCTTATGTTGGTGCTGAGGTCTGAAAAATTGGACAAGGTAGCCAAAGACCCTGCACCGAAACATCTGGGTGATAGGGCTTCTAAGGCCCATAGGAGGGAATATCAAGAACGGAAGGAGAAGAACTCTCTTGCCTAGTGTTACATTATAGCCTCCTTAGACAATCTGATACAGAGACAGTTCGATAAGATCGAAGTGTCCAAGGATATTATGGATAGTCTAAGGACGATGTATGAAGAGTAGAATCGTTCTACTTGATAGAAAGTCCTAAAGTTGTTTATGACCACGCAAATGACTGAGAACCAACAGGTTCATGACCATTGACATTTATTGTAAATGAATAAAGTACATAATTGATTCATGTTATCTATGGTGTGTTTCTGTGTAATACCCTTAAACTAGACACTTATGAGCTCGTGTTAGTTTAGAATCTTCATAGCCGTTGGATAGACCTGGGAAGGTTTATCCTGCCAAGGTTAACACTGATGTGTTTCCAAATCGGTTGAGGTGGCTTATCTTAGCTGCTAGGATGAGACCTAAAGCACATGTAGTGTGGGTTTGCTTGAAACCCTGAACTAGACCATTTTCTAGTTATGCCCTGGACCTTTGAGACAAATGGGCAAAACTGAAAAGTTACACCTAACCCCTAGACTCGATTATGGTACTACACTAGGTATTGGATTGGGTTGTCTTTGATATGCCAATCAATGAGATCCTTAGCAGGGGTCAAAACCTAGGTATGTTGGGGCAGTCTAAGAATTCACCTGATTAGGTGATCATAGTGACAGAATCAGCCCCTTTGTTGGACAAAATGAATGATCGGGGAATGCACTCTCTCTGATGGAAACCTAAACTACCAGCAGTTGATTTCAAACTTGTTAAGATTTGTTTTTGCAAAATATATTTATATAGAGATATGCATATATATTATGGTTTCACAAAATGTTTGCAAAAGGTTTTAATTCTCATGATCCATGTGAGCAGAGAGTGCAACACTATACCTTGCAGTCGAGGGAGAGGTCGTCTCTTGCCAGTCAGTGTTTGATCATTATGGGCTGAGAGGTTAAGTGTAAAACCATTTAGGGATTTTACCTAATGGGCTGAGAGGTCCTCTCTTGCCAGGCAGTCTTCTCTTTGTTCTTGCCACCCTACCTAGTTTGATCTCCTCATTCTTGGACTGATCAAGAAAGGTTCTTGATTCTGATTCTTGCTAGAAGAATCAAATCTGAAATTGTGCTCACATTCCCTGCATGATCCTTGCTGAAGGATTGCAATTCTTACTGAAGAATTGCTTCACTGATCATGCCTCACCCTAAGCTATGTCATCTTCAGTGGAGGTGGGATTTGGTACCCTCTTTGGGCGTGAACATCAATGTTGGGAGCTACTTGCGTGGATTCCGTATCAGGTATATCCCTCCCTTATTCTTGGTTTCAGATTTGGATTGGTTTGTTTCAAGAACAAACCTTGAAAAATGTAGTTTTTTTCTAAATCAGGGAATAGGATTCCTAAAAGGGAGAAAGAAATTTTTTGAAATTTTGCCTAGCCACCCCGCATGGTTTGGCCATCCATATGATGGATCTCCCTTCCTTTCACCAAGCACCCTTCCGCATAACTGAACTAAATCTAAAAAGCTAATACACCGAGCAACTCGATATTGCATCTCTAGAGGGAACCTTTACCAGATGTCACATAGCACCTGAAGTGTCTTGCCCCAATGATGTTGAGTATGTGCTCCAAGAGATACATGAAGGAATCTGTGGTGGTCACCCCAACGCTTAAACTCTTGCACACAAATCTCTCCGATAAGGGTATTTTTTGCCAACCAGGAAGAAAGATGTTGCACAACTCATACAGAAGTGTGCCTATTGTCAAAGGCATTCCAATTTACTCCACCAACCAGTGGTCCCCCTAACACTGATCAATAGTCCATTGCCTTTTGCTTAGTGGGGCATGGACATCGTCGATGCCTTTTTCCTATAGCCAAGGACCCATGATGAGCTCCCTGGCTTAGCGCAAGAGTAGAACTAGTTGAGGATCACAATCAGCCCATTAAGGATTCGCCAACCAGCTCCATTGTGTGCAAGCACCACTAAGCTCCCCAATTGTTATAAGAGCTCAGAAGTGCCTCATCCAGCTCGGCTTAGGAGGACTTTGAGCCATTGAATGGGTGCCCTTGCCCTGCTTGAGGACAAGTAAAAAACCTTGGCTGCTTAAAGCCTAAGGCCAAGTTAAAGACCTCGGCTCGCTCGAATCCTGAATTCACCCCTAGATAAGTGCTTCGGAATAAAGGAAAAAGAGTAAGAATTGGGCAAAAGTAGAAAACACTTCATTTCATTTGTCCAAAAAAAAAACTCCTCGTCCTTGGGTTACTCGATAACCTCTCCCTCCTTGGCCTAATTTCCTACTTGGTGATGCAGGGGTTGATTGGGAGGTTCAAGGTTGAGCATTGCTTTGGCCACCTCTAGGAGCATCTCGACCACCTTCTTTTGGTAGCGCTCGAACTGAAATACGTAGAAGTCAAAGGCAAAGTCATATGACTTCTACTCGTACTACGTTAAAGCATGGAAATCCTTGACTGCTCGACTCCTGGCCTCCTCGACAACCAGGCCTCGAGCCTCCTCAACCGCAAGAGCCTACCTCTCAACCTATTCTATAGTAGCCTTGAGTTCAGCCAACTGCTTCTTCAACTGGTGGGCCTGCTTATCCTCAGCCTTCACCGTGGCCTTCTTTGTATCCAGCACAGCCTTTACGGCTTGTTAAACAGTGTATGCCCTTATCTCCAATCATATTGATGTACAGATACATTTATTGTAAATGAATAAAAGTACATTATTGTTTCATTTTGATATTGGTATGTTTCTATGAAATTATCCCTTAAATTGGACACTTATGAGATTCATGTTAGTTTAGAATGTTCTCAGCCATTGGATAGACTTGGGGAGTTTATCCTGCCAAGGCTGACATTGTTGTGCTGCCAAAGAAGTTGGGGCAACTTGTCCCAGCTGCTAGGGTTAGACCCGAAGCACATGTAGTGTGTGTTTGGTTAAAACACTAAACCCGGATCATTTTCCAGTTATGCCCTAGACCTTGGAGATTGATGGGCAAAATTGGAAAGTTACACATAACCCCTAGACTTGACTATGGCACTACACTGGGTGTCGGATTGGACTGTCTTTGATATACCAATCAATGAGATCCTTTGAGGGTCAAAACCTATGTATGTTAGGGCAGTCTAAGAATCCAACTGAGTGGGTGATCATAGTAATAGGATCGATCCCTTTGTCGAACAAAGTGAATGACAATGTTTACACTCTCTCTGATGGAAACCTAAACTGTCAGCATTGGATTTCAACTATGTTTGAGATTTAGTTTTGCAATATATATATATATATATATATATATATATATATATATATATATATATTATGTTTTATAAAAAATATTTGCAAAAGGTTTTAATTCCTGGGATCCATCCGAGCAAAGAGTGTGACACTACACCTTGCAACCAGGGGAGAGGTCATTCCCTATCAGGTAGTGTTTAATCATTATGGGCTGAGAGGTTAAGTGTAAGAGACCATTAAGGGTTGATTACCAGATGGGCTTTATCTTATTTAAGTTCATTATCCTTGGTCTTCATAGAATGGCTGAATTCAATGATCATTCAAGTGTAAATGTTGGGCCCATTTTGAGCCTATAATGATGTGCTCAAGGGTTCACTGCATTTAGTAGTGAATTTGGCTAGGCCTTTTCACAGAGGCAGGGACGAACCCATGTGGGCTTATGTGAAGTCATTGTGGGGTCTCACACCATACAAATCAAGCCTTAATTGTCCAAGCAACACTCTTGGGTCGTGAGCCATATAACTAATGGGCCTAAAGCCCATAATTGATATGATTAATTAAGATGTTACATGACTGCTTAAACTATCATGTGGCATGGGTGAATCTGGGTTTGGATATGGGTATGGAGACCCATTCTCTTAAGAGGATAAGACAAAGTCCAGATCCCAAATAAAGATTTGGATAAACCACCTAATTCAATTAGGAGAGGTTCTCCATAAAGGATAAAAGAAGAAGAGATCGAACTGCTCAATATCTCTCTGTGAATTCTGCTTTCTCTCCTGTTCTCTTGTCTCCCAAGAAACCCTAGTTCGATCTCAGATTTCGAAAGAAGGATCTCCTAGTTGATCTCCTTGCACACCCTCTCTCCGTCAAGGGTGTTAGTAAGCCAGACCTTCTAGTTCGATCGATAGATTGAACTCTCACCCTCTAGAATCTAGGATCTCAGTGGCAATGCAGGATGAGGAGGCCTCGTCTCCCTCTCGGTGTCTAAGTCAACCTCTACCACCTTCTCATAGAGGCACTTCAAAGGCCGAGGAGGTACCACCTCCTCGTAGAGGCACTTCAACGCCGTCTTCTTCTGATTTTGTACACGTTGGAGGTGACGAAGTCGAGCCACCTTGGCTTTTTCTTTATCTAACTCCTTGACTAATTTTTGGCAACCCTCTATCGGTAGCATTTTCAAAGTCTATAAAAAAGAAATAGTTGATCAATACATCTCGACGAAGCGAAGGCAGAATAGGATAGTGGTACAACATCGTTACCATGCTGAGTTGGACACAGTTTGGCACTAATCAGCCGAGCCTCGGACGTGTACTCCATCATGCTGATCCAAAGACTGACCATTTTACCTAATGTCTCCCTCTCCTCATAGGTCAGACACTTGGTCACAAGCACTTTCACTTTAGTAACTGGGGTCATCAGCTTCAATCTTAGGGACCATCCGCCCTTTCGACTCATGAAGAAGTACTTGCCCTTCCACCTATGGACGGAAGAAGAGCACCCTCCAGAACTTTTAGATTCTGTCGAACCAAGAAGTAGTAGAACCCCGACTGGCCAAGCTTCTTCAGGAATAACAAAGTATGAAACAAGTTGAAGGTAGTGAGTGAGTATTCTACTGTTGGCGATTGACAACATTAGTATGTGGTGAAGAAGTAGAAGAAGAATATCTTGATTCAACCATATCTCATGATTCCGTAGTAAGCCATGTAAATCATCAATTGTAAGAGAGCAAAAGTCCAAATATGTGGTGATTGATGTGATGAAAGAATCATAATCAGCACGAAACCATGTAATGCACATTGAAAAGAAGACCTCAAGGATGTACTGGATCGCTTGAAGCTTGCAAACTGATCAGCTATGTTTTTTACCAGTTTGGATCTAGTAGGGACAGCGTTGTAAGCATGTTCAATAAGTATTTGAAATTTTTTTTGACACCTGTCCCTTAGAATACCCTCACCCCACCCTTGAAAAGGATTAAAACTCACTTATGACACTTATCAAAATACTTATCAAATGCTCATTTAATGTGCTTACTTATGTTGTGCCTACTAATCCGGTCATATTTTTTACTTGTTGAATGTATTCTATTATAGTGGATGATCCCTTCTTGATAGTCATTAATAGAAATCAAAGTTGGAGTATTCTAGCTGGTGAAGGAGAGGTATAGGCGTTCTCCAAGGCTACGTTTGGTTTGAAGGAAAAGGTTGGGAAAGATGGTTTCCCTACCAAACACAACTTAAAGCTTTCCAAACCGAGTGAGAAGTGCGCAATCCAAAGTTGGAGTATTCTGGGTTGATATTCTTCTTAGTTGGATTTGTTGGGATCAGCAACTTCTTTGGGAGGACAATTGGTGGAGCCATCGATGATTCCTTCTATATCATGAGTGAAAAATTGGCAAGAATTGTGCATGATATGACAGGTAGTGGTTGCCAGTAAGCTTAATAGGGAGATAATGTGTTATGTTGGACATCACACATTAATAGAGGAAGAAAGTGAAAGGAGAGAGTTATTAAATTGAGAGGTTGATGTTTGAGTGTTGGATGAGGTTGATTCAGACGCCATTGGTTCCAATACCATATAAGAAACGACAAAAGAGAAGAGAAGAGAAGGGAGAAAGAAGGAATGGTTGGATGCTCCTTTGTGGAAGCTTTCCTTCTATTCAGACTTGTATCACATGAGTCCCATTCTCATCCATTTACCGGTCTAAGAGTAATGGTAGAACTGTACTATAAACAAGGGCAGTTCGCCTGGGCTGTGTTGAGAGTTCAGACCCATAGATCGGACTTACAGAATATTGTTCTTAAGTCCGATGCAGAACAAGTGATTGAAGCTATAAACAGCCATGGAGACTTTGCCATCCGCCCCACTGCAATGTTGGGCTGCAGATACCCACCAGATTTCAAGCCACACCCTAGACAGGCCAACTCTTTGATTGGCCCACCATTTCTCTCAGCTCATCAAGAACCGTCCTAACGCCAGGATGGATAAAGTCATTTATTTACCAAAAATAATAATGACAAAGCTAAGAACCTTATTAATTGTCCTTGGATAAACCCATCTTCAACGCTCCCTTTGAACTATTAGATCAATTCAACCCACCAAACTGATTAAGCAAGTAAATTGTACAGAATCACATAAGCTCTTACTAGAACAAGTTTGGTGACGTGACTTTGGTGGTCACATCTTCATTCTTAGAAGTTAGAATGATTGGGGTGCAGTAGACAAAACAGAAAAACTGCCTGCAAGTCTAACAGATATGAGATGTTCCACCTACTTTCACAGCATTCACTTGACCAAAAGTGCATTATTATTGACACTCCAAAACAAGGCAAAAGTTTGGATCAGAAGCTAATGACGCCTATGGAGATGTGATGCTGCATTAACTTGTCACAAGTTGCATGGTCAGAGAATCAGGCCCAACCAGTGAGAACGTCCCACCTAAGTAGTGCCGACAATGGACCGGCGGTCTCGATGAACCAGACCCTATTGGTCCAGAAATAATAATCCCATACTCGATTATTATTGATAGCTATACTTGTAGGTTGTAATTTGATAACAAACATATTTATTGACACATTTAAATATCATAATAATGTTCTAATAGATCATGAAAAAATACATATTAGAATGGGTGTCTTTGTAATAAGCCGGTAACTATTGCCCTGTTTGGAACCGATATAATTATCTAGTGGGCTTTTAAAAACCCGAAAGACCAAAAACTATCTTTTTCTTGTTTGGAACAAGGTTTAAAGTATCAAAAACGCAAGGTGTATCGAAAAAACAATTTTAAGAGACGTATTGGGATACGTTTTGGATACGCATGGATATAGAAGAAAAATCAAGATACACATAAATATGTTAAAAAATTCAAATAAATCATAAAAAATATATTATTAACAATGCTTACAAGTTTTATATGATTATAATAGGTCATTCAAATGTAAAAAACCATAATTTAATTTTCATATAAAATGTGACATTGAGACATAATTAGTAGTCATTGAAAAATGATGGGATAACTAAAATGTGAAAAAACAAAACAAAAACTAAAATATTAATGTATATACATCAATTTTCAAATAACCGATATAATTATCTTAATATTTATTAATATATAAATTTTAATAATTAATTTCAAAATTTATTAATAAGCACTACTAAGAAAAGAAAAACAATCGTCTTAAAATTAAAAATGCATGTAATTACAACAAACAAATCGGAGTGGTTTAGTGACAAAATTATGTGCATTAAAATTTGTTGAACAGAGTTCAAATCTTACTATTGTTAAAATTTGTAGTTTTTAACAAAACGAAATTAATGAGAGAAAGTCATTAAATTATAAAATTATCAAGAGGTGTGATTAGGGGCTAAAATTCAAATTTAAATTTAGATTTGCCTTAAATATACGAGTAATTAACTAAGGAAAAAGTTAGACTTAAATAGATACATAATAAAAGACATTAATGAGAGATTCGGTGTTAAATATAGATTAATTGAATTAAGGGAACCAAAACAATTCCGTTTGTTGTGTCAATACAGATCCAAAACAGGGAACCGAAACGATTCGATTTGTTTTGGCCGATACAGATACAAAACAGCCTGATACGGGCCTGTATCGACCAATACAAACAAAAAGAAACAGAATAAATGAATTTTACATGTTCCATGTATCGGTTTCTTATGAAAACGGTATGTATCAAACGACGATACAAACTGATACATTACGATATTTTAAACCTTGGTTTGAATAATAAAAGCCCATTAGACCTAAAGATAAGATGTGCATACCCATACCCCATATAATTTGGGTAGGTTCAGCTTTGCTGGTTCTATCGGATCTACCCGAAATATCGACAGCCCTTTGCCGCCTACGAGAGATAAATTCTAAGCCCATTCTTATTAATTGCGTAGAACACAACGTACCAGCGGGTTGCAATTGTTTGTTTTCTTTTCATAAATGTGGATCTGATGTGGTATGTTTGGCTTTTTATATGGAGTGATTTAATAATTAAAGGTCGCTACCAGGGGAAAAAATCGTTAAATATAAATTATGTATTGGGGAAAAACATGATCCTGCAAGCAGAAACAACACCGACCTTCCATTGAACAACACCAATCTAACCAATCTGCCAAAGAAAAGGCAACACCGACGTCCACCTAAATCCTAAGAAACTCAATCTTTACCATTTCCCGCTAGATTCATATGCATTCTTCCTAAATTAATACAATTCTCTTCTCTTTAAACCTAATAGTCTAATACCGTAAAGTAATTAACTGTTCAGGGCTTCAAGCCCAGTGGCATGCTCCCTTGAGCCAGCCACATATTTTCCAATTGACATCGCCAACAAATTTTCAAATTTTTGGTATCCAATGTCCACATAGGAAAAAATGAAGATATTCAAATTTCTTTTGCTTGTGTTACCTTAAATAGCAAAAGTAGCAATTTACTTACATCAGAATGCGAACTACAGCAAGACCAACAGCGGAAATGGACACAAGAGTTCCTATGCAATATTTGATGACATCATATTTTGCTGCTTCCAACTGAGCCCTTAATGCATGGATTTCCTATAGATAAGATTCAAAATGCCCAGAAATTCAATACAATAAGCCAAGTATGTTTAATTACCAAAAATAAATAATAAAAAAAATACACGCCAAACTATGTTTCAACCATATCTAAGTACCAACTTCATTCATAAAGCTCACCCGATCAAGCTTGTTAGTAAGGTTGGTGGTTTCTGCATTTTGATTAGCTAACTCATCACGTATGCGTCTACATTTAAGTGGCCAATAGTTAACAAGGATATAATACCAGGGGCAAAGAACCATCTAATTAATATGGCACCTGACTGCAAAACATCCAAACATGCAACTTGTAGAAAATAAGGAATTTATTATTTTTCTATTTTCCATACCCTCTTTCAAGGTTCAAATCCAAACGCTGACCTGCAGTAACCTTGTCAATCTCATACCTGTAATAAATCAATGTTCTTGTCAGCTTACAATTTAAAAAAATGAATAAATAAACAAGGAACCAAAACAACACAAAATTTTGAGACATACCTCAATTCACTGCGCATCTTCTCTATATCTCCACGAAGTTTTTCAGTCTCTCGTTGTAACATAGAAAAATGGTGCTCCTGCACCAAAATAAATAATATCCATCTTGAGAAGTATAGGCATAAAAAATTGAAGCATAAATAAAACAAAAACTAAAACCCACAGAGGCATGATGTTGAAAACAAAAGAACAAAAACATAAACTTTATGTATTAGAAAGAAAACCACATATGTTATCTATAGCTTATCAAATTAGTTAGTTACATGTTTATAATTTAACAATGGATATGGCACTAAACCAAACGGAATGGCAAATTAGGTTTCATGTTTGGTAGGCAGCTGACCCCATATAGTTAGGACAAGGTTTAGATGACGACGATGATGATGATGATGATGATTATATAGACTATATAGTATGTCCACATGTCAGGTAAAAGTAATATATCATATCCACATTATCTAACCAAGCATAAAGTTAATCTCAATTGCAAGTGAATGAGTAAAGATCTTGTCATGATCAGATATGAAGTTCGGCTGTTGGGAATAGCATACTTGAGGTACCAATCAGTGATAAGCTGCCAAGAAGAAATAGCAACTTAAACCAAATGCAGTAATGCACAACTTTTCCTTACCAAGTCAAGCTCATAACCAGTTCAGAGGCCAGAACCTGATCAAATTGCCTCATAAAAGCAAGATGCAGCAACCATACCAAATAACTAAGCAACTTAAATATCAGATGGTCCTAGGAAACAGCAACGCAAAAGAAGCAGTTTTCAGCAACTGCTGATGAACAAGTTTATTTTTTGGAGACAACAGGTTGTCCAAACAATTCATATAGCTAATTAGCAGCTAGATTTAAGCATACCATTCCATAACACCTAAATACAAACTAGAGGCATAGAAAGTGGAGGCAATAGAAACTAACATTTCTTTCAAAAAAAAAAAAAGAAGAAAGAAACTAGAGGCAAAGGAAAAGACATGCAGTAATCCTTGACCATAGTCAAAGGCATAATCCCACAGTAAACCCGCAACAATCTTGATTGTTACTTCTTTATTGACACATAAAGCAATTATTTCAAATGCCTTGGCTAGTTATCAGATTAGGTAGTGTCCAAAGTTCTAACTGTAAAATATATACATCAAAAAAAAGGAAAAGGAAAAGAAAAAGCTCTAACTGTAAAAAACAAAGCCAAAAGGTTATAAAACCCTTTGATAATTCAAACATAATAATTTACTCTTAGTCCAAACTAATCAAAAGATTGTCAATTCTGAGGCCCATGGGAAGAGAACCCAATAGATGGTAATAAGTTTGCTGGATATCAATGCCCCATGGACTAGGATGGACCATTTGATAGGTCCTGTCTAATAAATCAGATGGGCCAAAAGTCAGCATGCAAAGAAGGTTAAACTTAAGTGATTTTACCGTATTTAATTTGATGGTGGTTAAATTTTTCTGCTAAAATTTTAAAAATAAGCAGCTATACAAATAGTGCCCAAATTTAATGGTCAAAACCATCCAACTGCTGATTTTGGCATTTAGTTAGGACTCAATGAACAGCAGAGGTCCTGAATCTTGAAATACTGCAGATGTTACATGCCATGGGGGATCAGAAACATCAATGAGTCCTGACATGGTTTTGAAGAGGTCCAAAAGTTATTGAAAGTGAGAATACCATTTCGTTCAAAAGCTTCAAATGCTCTTCTTGCAAACTCCTCTCTGCCCCAGAAAAACAAGCCTAAGCTCTTTCCAACCTTGATATTCCTATCGGACAAACTCTCAATCTCCACTCCTTGCTAACTAACAACTCCTCACCATATCACTTCTCGCCATGGCAGCCACCATCTTTCTCCTTCTCTAACCCTTAAATTAGTGAAGAACTTTACTCTTGAGAGACCAGAATCTGGAAGTCCGCCCCAGCTGAATCCTGAACCTCAAACCCACAGCAAACTTCTTACTCAAGGCTTTGGCCTTCGTTCCTTTTTTCCTATAGACTCACATAAACTTGTTCATGGACCTGCCCCAACTAGACCTTATTTCAGTCTTGACAATATTTTAGTAACATGGACTATGTGAGACTTACTACAGACTCGAGCTTTCTTCAAAACCTCCAAATCACCAGCAGCTCCAACACTGAATGCAGATTTCCTTTCCTGCTCTAAATCAACTCCAAGCTTCCAATTGGTACCTCGATGTTCAATAATTCCTCACCCTCATCTGGCAGGTCACATTCACCCTCTTCATCCACCTCCTCTACATGAGTACATGACAACAGTCTTCAAATAGCTTCTTTTTTTATGAATGAAGAAATTTATTAATTCAGAAAAAATTACAAAACAGCCCAAAATAGCTGCTCCCTTGTAGCCCCCTGCTTAGCTAACCCATCCGCTAAGGTGTTAGATGATCTTCCCACCCATAGAGAGGTAACAGTCATATTTCTTGTTAGCCAGTTTACTCTCCTTAATAAATCTCTGTGTTGCCACATGGCTGAAGCTGGGTCTTTCAACCATCCCACCACAATTTGAGAGTCTCCTTCAACTACCAAGTGTTGAACCCCTAATTGTTCTGCAATCTGAATACCTTGTACCGCTGCTAAAATCTCAGCTCTATTAGAGCCTCCTATACCCACGGGGCCTGAGAACAAGGCTAATATGTTGCTCTCCATGTCTCTCAGCACCCCTCCTATCCCCGATGGGCCTGGGTTTCCTTGGCTGCTGCCATCAAAGTTCAGCTTTACCCATCCTTTAGGCGGAGGGGTCCACACTACAGATTCCCTGTCCTTCCTTGTATGGCTGTTAGCCACCACTACCCAGTTTCTCCAAATATCATCAAAGGAAAAGGTATGAAAGAAGCCCAAAGTTCTTAACCAGTGAATAACCCTAGTCAAGATACAATCCTCAACGGCCTGAATGCTTCTTTCTTTTTCTTTGAAAATCCTTGCGCTCCTTTCCCAAATTGTCCACAATGCAGCTGCTCTAATACATCTCCACATCAATTTTCCTTTTTTTGTAGGCCACACAAAAAAGGAGGGATCGAACAGTTGGCTTAAGTCTGTGGACAGATTCCACCTACACTCAAATAGAGAGAAAATCCAACTCCAAATAGCTCTAGAAAAGGAACAAGATACAAGTAGGTGGGAGCAATCCTCACCATTAGCCCTACAAAGTACACACCAATTAGGGGATAAACACATGAAAGGCCTTTTCCTCTGCAAGAAATCCAAGGTATTAATCTTTCTATAAAACACCTCCCAGCAGAAAATAACAATTTTAGGTGGAACAGGTCTAGACCAAATCTCCTTAGTTGGAAAACCCCATTGACTCAAGGAAGAGCAAAGAGCCTTGAAAAAGGAAGCACAAGAGAAGTGACCTTTTGGATGAGGGGACCATAATCTCACATCCACACTAAGAGGGTCCAAAAAAACATTGCCAAGCAGAGATAACAGGTCTGAAACACTGTTAAGTTCATCATCCCTCAACCCTATCCAAAAGCCGAGGTCCCAACTTAAGGACGAGGGTGAAAAAGGAGAAGGGAGAAAATGAGAGATAGCTTTTTCCTTGTAAAGGGAAACAGAATAAAGGAATGGAAATTGGTCCTTTAAAGCAATAGAACCCACCCAAGTGTCTTCCCAGAATAAAACAGAGTTACCAGAGTTGACATCATACCTGACAAGGTTGAGAAATTGAGGGAGGGTACTCTAGATTGCTTTCCAAGGAGATGCCAATGTTGCTTGCCACCGTGATACACCCGCATCCCAACCATTTTCCAATCTGCCATGTATACTCGCTATCACTTCATGCCACAACCTCTCCCTTTCTCTAGGCCATCTCCACAGCCATTTTCCTAAGAGGGCTTTATTCTTGAGAGTTAACCTTCCTAACCCCAGTCCACCTTCCTCTTTGCTCCTACATACTATTTCCCAATTAATTAAATGATCTTTCTTTTCCTCCCCTAACTCCCAAAGAAAATTTCTCATTAATCTCTCCAACTTCTTAGCTTCCCTATTAGGAATCCTAAAAACAGGTAAGAAATAGATCGGTAGGTTCGTTAGGGTGGCTGTCAATAAAGTCTCTACCCCCTATAGAGATATAGTTCCTTCTCCAAGCAGCAAATCTTTTCTCAAACTTTTCCAAAACTGGGTTCCAAAAACTACTCTCTTTTGGGTTAGCCCCTAGAGGGAGACCTAGGTACTGCAAGGGCCACGAAGAGACAGGACAACCTAGACAAYYTKCCACAGACTGAATACTCTCCTCATCCATATTGACTCCTACCACACAACTCTTATCCATGTTTATCTTCAAATTGAAGCCTTCTCAAACTGTTGTAACAATGCTCTAAGGTTCCTCACTTTTTGCCTGTCACCCCCTTCACAAAATATTATGATATCATCAGCAAATTGTAGATGGGTTACCCGGACATTGTTCCTTCCTATCCTCCAACCACTCACCTCCTCTTCCCTATCTGCCTTAGAGATTAATCTACTGAAAGCATCTGCCACTAAGGTGAAAAGAAACAAGGAGAGTGGGTCACCTTGTCTAAGGCCTCGATAAGCTGGGAAAAAATCTCTGACCATCCCATTGACCAAGACTGAGTAATGGCAGTCTATCTCCAAAGCCACCTTTACCCAGTTGCATCATCTATCTCCAAAGCCACAACACCGAAGGATCTCTAGTAAAAAACTCCAATCCACAAGATCATAAGCCTTCTCTAAGTCTAGCTTACACGCAAAACCTTGGTTCCCCGACTTTCTCATGTCCTCCACACACTCATTTGCTATTAGGATCTGATCTGTTATTTGCCTTCCTTGCACGAATGCACCTTGTGCTTGACTAATGATGRATGGTAGTACTATTYRGATTCTCATGGACAACACTTTGGCCAAGATTTTATAGATGCTTGTCACCAAACTAATCGTCCTATAATCCTTAGGATGCTTTGCATCTATTTTCTTTGGGATAAGGGCTAAGAAGGTTGCATTAACTTCAGGGCTTACCTTTTTCTATAGTCTTCAAATAGCTTGTTCTCAACCCTTTTAGAAACCTCCCCTTCTCAATGCTCCTCCCCCCCAACTACTTCCTCCACTTTGTCTTCCACATCCGCCTTTTCTCCCTCCCTCCTAAACATTCATTGTCCCGGATTGCTAGAAAAGAACCACCCACCTTAGCAACTTCAGCTTGAACCTCAACTAAGAAGGAACCGAAGTAAATCACATTAACAACCTGCCGCTTGGAGTCCAACCTCTCCAACTCAACAATCCCATCAATCAGCTCACTTGGAATGGTCATCTGCTTGCACCAAACAGAGCTTTGAAGATTCTTCAATCCAACCCACTCCCTTTGAAACCAATGTCTTCCTACCAATTCTATTCTACCTTGCTACCACCGAAACGAAGTTCTCCGCCTTTCCTTTTAAGGGTTTAAATGCACCTCTTTTTTTTCTCCCCAATTTAAAGGCATGACCTTTTTTTCTCCCCAATTTTCGAAACCTATGTTTCAGAATTAATAAGTGGGCCCCAGCTTCCAATGCCAATCACATTAATAACCGGTTGTGTCTCATCCAATGCCAATCACATTTTAGCTATCTATCATCAATGTCTTTATCCATGTGTTCCTTAATTAACTCCTCATCCCTACTCGAATTTTCCTCATTGCCCCTCAACCTATCTCCTCCATTGTCTTCCACTTCTGAGCAGTAGTTCGCATTCCCCATCTCACCAGAGCAACAGACCCGAGACTCATCCCCCAATCTGCATTCTCCTCTCCCCTGCTTTCTTTTTCTCCCCTCTCAATGCCATCTTCTGCCCTAAAGAATGAGCTATCTTCCCCTTCTACATAAATCCTTAATTCGTACTCTTCTCAAACATAAGCATTTTAGAACTTGGAACAGCAAAGATCTCTTCAACTTCCACAAGATTCTTACAACATCAATTTCCTCCCACCTTCTATTCCTCTCATCCAATTTCATAAACTTGTCATAGAAACCCCCAATTGCGTTAAAGGCAAAGATACACCACACATGCAGGGGAAAAGCCAAAACTCCCATCCAAACCACTCTTCTTCCTCTACCTTATTGAGTCAGACCTGCCACAGGAAACCACCAGCTTAATCTAACGTAGTCCCTGCTTTCCTTTACTTTTGCCTTCAAAACCCAGCCAGTACCACTTCTGCCAAGAAACATAAACAAAAACAAGCCCCAGTTTAACTTCCGCACTCCCAAAACTCTATCCTTACCCCATTCAAATGCTGCCCATGCTTCCACTTTTTATTCCAACTCCAATCCAACAAACCTTCCCACTAAACTTGCATTTATGACTTCCATCCTCTCAGCCCTTTTTCCCACCATCCTTGTGTCAATTTTGACCACTCCATTTCAACCTTCAGCCATTTTTTTGGCATCCTCATCATATTATCCTTCACAATCCTCGTATCATGTTATCCTTCACCCATAGGTTATTCTCTAGATGCATTCATTAAGAAGTTGTCAATGGTGAGAATCCTGTCTAACTACACATCACAAGAAGAATGATACTTTGGAGGGGCATTGACATTTCCAAAATCCAAATACATTCCCATGGTATTGGTTCCCCGTCGATGGTATTTGTCAAGTCTCCAAGAAGAATGATACTTTAGCCAGCCTCTAAGGACCACTATCAATCTCCCTAAACCAATTAATGGTATTTGTAGTGTCTCCTATGGAAAGGGACGACAATCCCAGTTGCATAGTTAACCTCGGGCCTGTTAAGACAGTCGATACGTCAGATTTCATAGAGTTAACCACACCAATCCACCAACTAAAAACCCAAAAAATCATCTCTTCTTAAAATCATTCATTGAAGCCGCCTCCACCCTAGTTGAACACTGCAAGGGGATGCAAGACCCAATGAAGTGTGAAGAATCTCCACCAGATTCCTTTGAAGATCATTCGAAAAAATCCTTCGATGTGAGAACCCTTTACAAAGGTGGGATCTAGCCCTATCTTTTGCTTCTCTCTTTCCACATGCCCCAAAATACTATATATGTGGTAATGCTCCAATAAATCTCTCCTCTACTGCCGAAGCCACACAGATGCCACTGGTTTAAAAGTCCAAAATATGCTCCAAAGCAACCCAGCTATATAACCATCCAAGTTTAAATACAAGTTCCATCAAAATATCGCCATTGAGCAATGAATAAGAAGGTTATCTGCTATTTCTCTATCCTGAAAACACATGATGCACACATAAGGAGATATCCACAATCTTTCCAGTTTCTTCCTTTGCATGATGTCACATGTATTGGTTCTCCCCATACATACCTCCCATACAAAAAATGATACTCTCATATGAATAATAAAGTTCCACACCTTCTTAGCTGGAAAATTGGGGTCTTGCAGATCTGAAACAAGGGCCTTAAAGAAAGAGTTAGTGGACTTACCCAACAGGTTGATTTTCCAAATTCTATAGTCACACTTCTGTCAGCTAAGAATAATCCCTAAGAAGTCTTCTAAGAAACAAGTTCCGATTATTTTCGTGGGGTGAAGGCATTGAGGACAAGAAGAAATGGAAGCATTCTTAACCTAAGAAAGACCAAATAAGCAGGGGAAAGACTCAGTAAGAAGCCTCTTTCCCCACTAAAGATCAGTCCAAAACTTAATTCTGTTACCATTCCCAACCTGAAATTAGTGAATTTAAAGAAAATATTATAGGTTTGAGTACTACATTTCCAATGATTGGTTGATTTGACCCAGATCAAGTGGTGATTGTTGTCGCAAGCATTCACATCCTTCTCGTACTTGCTGTTTACAACAAAGTTGCAAAGAGAATTAGATTTAGTAGGGAATCTCCAGAGCCATATTCATAGGAGAACCATGTTCCTTTCCATGATATGCCCGATCCCAACCCACCAGTTTCCTTTTGATGCAAATCTTCTCCCATTTTACTCAACAACTTCTTTTCTCACCATCCCCTTTCCACAGTTTATTTTTCTTTTTTTTACTTTTTATCAGCAACCCAGAAAACAGAATTTCATTAAAGATGAAAAAAAACAGAGTACAACCAGTAAGTTGTGAAAAGAAAACAATCCCAATACAGGTGGCAGCTGAATGTTTCAAGTTTAAAATTAAATATTCGTTGACATGAATTATATTATATGACATAACACGTGAAGTAAAATATGTGTTATCAATTGCTTGTTTGTACTTTTACTCTCAAAATAATGCTGTGAAAGCAACATTTTACCAAACAGCTTTTGCAGAATAAAACACACAGTAAAAGCTGATATATGGGCATTAAATAATTAGAGCAATCTCCTATCCACCATGATACCAGCTCTATGTTCACTAAATAATATAGGCAAGTGTTCTTTATTTTTTTCATTTAGGTTTCCTTTTCTTTGCTAGTAGCTGGGGGCTTCTTTTTGACAATTAACTAAATTACTTCATTGCCAACCCAAATTAGGGCTACAAAAGGATCATATCAGATTGGATATTTCTAGATCCAAATTTGATTTGTAATATTTGGTACCAAATCTAACTTATCTTTGGAAAGATTCATAAATGGGTTTTTTTTCCAATGAATGTTATGCAAATAAAATTGTTTCATCCTTGGGTCATTTTTCTAAATGGAACTCTATTTTAGAACAGTAAAAATATGGACCAATGCCATGTTGTCAACAATCAGCTAACTTCACATTCAAAACAGTTATGCATAAACTGCCTTATATTTTACACATCAAGATATATAAATATGAAAAACTAAAATCTAGTATTCATAGAAAGGAATTGCAATTAGCACCTGGGAACTCTTAACTTCAGATTTGAATTTTGACAGGCTAGATTCTTGTGTCATCTCACTCTGTGGAAAGAACAAAATTAGACAATTAGAAGTAAAAAAAGAGGGGATTTTGTGGCATTTAACATATTAAAAAGCAGTTTGTTCTTCAGAACAGCAAAGGGTATAGTTGCTGCTATTGGGAAAAAATTACCAATGCCTTCAAATATGAAATACAAGCTTAAGATAAAACATAAGGCTGCGTTTGGTTTGTGAGAAAGGGATGATAGGAATATTCTTTAAAGATTCTATTTTCTTGAGTTTGGTTTGTGGGATGCACAAGGATGGGACGGGAAAATTGTGGGACACGATTTCTCAAAAAGTGGGATGCTGGGTCACACCAAAACAGTGTGACCCCGGTAGGAAAGGAAAATTGAGGGAAAGTTTAACAGGGCTTGTCAAAGAGAGTTTGTCTTCTCCATTTTGTGCATCAAGCAGATCTCTCCAATAAATGACATAAAAAGCTATGTTCTCATCTCATGTTTCTTAGTCAAGGTAAAACTCTATTTAGATTCCTTATGATTTCCACACTACTTGGTATTACCACCATGGCTGCCTTTGGTCTGCAACTTTGATATGCTATCACCACCGCGGCTGCCTTGTACCTAACAATGATGGTCGGCCTATGTCAATTGTTTCTATGCACCAATACCTTTCTGAGCTATTTATCATCCAGGTCTGAGTTACTTGAGTTCAATATCTCATATTTGGGTTTTCCTAGGTCTAAACTTTTCACCCACTTGAGTTTAATATCTTAAATCTGGGTTTTCCTAAATATGATAAAAGGGCTTTGTCTTATTTCTATTTTTTTACAATGTCTCAAAACAATTCCAACCCCCTCCTCCATTGATGCATAGGCTGATTTTCATATTTCTTCTTATCCCTAACATAGCTTAAGGACTTAACCTGTACTTTCATTTCAAAAATTCCTTCAGTAAGTTGGTGGGTCTGTATTGTACAGGATTCCTCCACATTTGTTTTGCCCTGTTTCATTTTTGGTGTTTTGCCTTGTTTCAATTTAATTAGTTAAGTTTATCACCTTCCACCAAACCTCCATCCCTAGCTTCAAAACTAGGCCTAGCTTCATAACTAACTATGCACACTCATAATATCTAATTAATATGGCCTTTTATTTGTTTTTCTTTGTAGTCGTAGATTATTTGGGGCTATAAACAATAACTTTTTTCTCATTTTCTTTTAAGCCAAGAAGATGTATCGAAGTTTCATCCCCACCAAATGACCAATGGGATTTACAAACTCTTGTTTAAATTTTCCCTCAAGGCACTATGAAGGAAATAATAATCATTCCTTCGGGTCACTTGCACCATGATCAATTGCTATGAAAACATTCAAATTCTTGCATTTAGACAGTAAAATCCTGCATACAAGCTCTTTAAAAAGTCCTACCCCAGCTATTTTCATCAAGTGGTACAATGGAAATACATGGTAGCTAAAAATTCCATTTGGATTCCATATTTTCCTATGGAGAGTTTACTGGGATGCAATTCCCACTAAGGACAAGCTTTTTTTTTTTCTTATATGAAGAAGATAAAGCATGTCTTCTTTGTGGTGTACATTAGGAAACAATGCATCATTTACTTTTCTCCTGCCATTTTGCAAGAGAAATTTGGCTGGATCTCCATCTGAACATCTTCTAGCAAGCACTAAGATGTTCTATGGAATCATCACAGAACAGAAACAGATTGAAACTCGTTAATAACATTGCTAAATCTAAATAGAGACAAGCTTTGGAGAAGGTTGCTATTGTATTCTGGTTCATATAGGATGCTATAAACAAAAGATTGCATGATTGACCCCATGGTTATAGTTATGGGTGTAATTCACTCTTTCTAGTTACTACTACTGCTAAAGATACAACAATATAGAGCCCTTTATAGCTGCTGCTATAGATTGTGTGCTAATCAAGCAAAATTGCAGGGTGTAGCAATGGTAGGTTGCACATCTCAATCTGAATCCTTTGGAATCTAAATGGCAGGCAATACTATAAGGAATAAAAGCAGCTATAAAGGCAAAACCTAGCAGATAAATTTTTTTCGAATGCCATGTATATGTAGTTGTGTTTAAACATCAAAATTAGATTGTAACTGCTGCGATTAAATATATAGGAATGAAGTAATAGAGCTATTTGCAGAAAAATGAGATAGCTCATAAAATAGCATACACTATTTGTAAGAAGGGAAAGAAACTGTGGTATTCCCTTCATTGGGGATTGATGGACAAATCTTTTTGAATAAAACATAATATTTTATTTTTGGGTTTAGTTGACAAAAAAAAGGTAAACCAAACATTTTTCTCTCCATTTATTTTCCCACAAAAAAGGAATATTTCCATTATTTTCCCTTGTATAACCAAACGATGTAAAGTGAACTTTTCCCATCCCACCCAAATCTTCCCACAAACCAAAAGGAGCCTAAAAGAAGACAGGTGAGACTTCCTTACTTTCTGCATCTCTCCTTTTGAAACAAAGGATTGTGCAACATTTTCCAAACTGTCATTCAACACCTCGGTAATAGCAGCTGTTATTGCCTCGGCTTGCTTCGAGGGCACACCTTGTGCTTCTAATCTTCTAACCTGGATATCCAAGTTTGCACTTTCTCAAGACAATTAACTCAAAAGATACAATTGATTCAACAGAAACCGAATTGCTTGAAAATATATTGCATAACCCTAGACTTGCATATTTCCTTAATTTAATCTTGAAGAAAAGCAATAATATAAGAATAATGAAAAAACTTCTAATGATTAATTACCAAAGCCAATGTATCAACCAGAAATGCATGCTTTCCGTTTGATTTAACAAGTTGAGATATCAATCTGCAATCGAATCTGTTAAAAGGTGACGACTTCAAAGCAAAAGAATTAGACAACCTAATGGAAGAATCAGGCGATAAACAATCTATAACATTTGCTGCATTTGATCCGTTAAAGTGATTGAACCTAGTGAAGCAAATCACAGAATTCGTCCCCAACAACACCGCCCGCCTACAAGCGGCTGCTTTGGCCATTCGTTTGTGAAACGAAACTAGAGAAAGGAATCCACCAGACTTGTGCTTCCAATCTTCTAACCTGGATATCCAAGTTCACACTTTCTCAAGACAATTAAATCAAAAGATAAAATTGATTCAATAGAAACCGAATTGCTTGAAAATATATTTTGCATAATCCTAGACTTATATTTCCTTAATTTAATCTTGAAGAAAAGCAATAATATAACAATAATGAAAAGACTTTTAACGATTAATTACCAAAGCCAATGTATCAACCAGAAATGCACGCTTGTTGTTTGATTTAACAAGTTGAGATATCAATCGCAATCGAATCTGTGAAAAGGTGACGACTTCAAAGCGAAAGAATTAGACAACCTAATGGAAGAATCAGGCGACATACAATCTATAGCATTTGTCGCATTTGATCCATTAAAGTGAATCAACCTAGTGAAGCAAATCGCAGAATTCGTCCCCAACAACACCGCCCGACTACAACCGGTTGCTTTGGCCATTCGTTTGTGAAACCAAACTAGAGAAAGGGTTCCACCATAATTCAAAAAATCTACAAAGAAACAATGTCAATTCCTCTGGTCCTCTCTTCTAACATTCCCAAAATCCGCTTCAAAAACCTATTTCCCTTTATTGTCCATTCAAAGTCCAAAGAGAGGACTTTGGTTTTGGGCGAGCAACCGTGTAGCGAGGAAAGCACCCAATGGTCCCAGTCAACAACCTATTTCTGAGAAAGGGAGAAGATCTTTGGAGTCCCTTTTTTTTTGATAATTGAAATGATTTTATAAAACAGCAATAGACAATAGTACAAAGTCCTCAAGGAAAGGTACGAGTTGCAACCTCTCCGGGCTAGTTAAGTACAGATTTCCAAATTAATAACAACTTACATAGAAGCACACAAAAGATCTTCCCTAGAAACCCCCTATTTG